>JALBCR010000431.1:0-47095 GCA_030710515.1 Abscondita cerata | reverse complement strand
AAAAGTTGTTAGCGGTAAAATGATTCAATGTCATATAATTTTGATAACACTTTGGAATGACTCTCCGTTATCAAACGTTCAATTGCAACTAATTTCTTTTTAATGAATACTAATAACACAAATACATTTTACCACAATTTTCTTTGATAACTTTGTTCCGATAATTAATATTGTCGTGAAGAAGTTAAACAATAAATGTCATAATATAATTGGCGCATTTCCTGGTAATTAATTTATCTGGTCAAAAGTTGTTTAAAACAAATGTGAGTGTAATTAAATTAAAAATAACTTCTTTAATTTGAAATGTTGCTTTATGTAGAACTATACATTGCATGATAAAATAATAACGTTTCATGACGCATAGAAAGCGTGAAATTTTCGATGGAAAAAGGAAAAAACACATGAACATCAAATATGCCCAGTTACAGAGAAAAGCAACTTTGCCAATTGTACAATTCCAAAAGTACCTACTACTACTGCCGCCTTTGTGGTAATATAACACGTCCGAATAGCAATCTATACAGTTGCTTTAGTAAGATTCCTCAAACCAAATAAAGGGTTCTCTCTCCTTATCCACGTTTTAACGCTAATAGTGAAATAAAAGGAAAAGAAAATTGCGTTTTAAGCTCAAATAAAAGTTATAGATAATAAACTTCTACCAACTATTCTGAATAAGTTTATTTGTATTGTATAATTGCAGTAAAAAGTTAAATATTTCTTCCTTAAAAGGTTCTTTTGGCTATTTCAATTATGCTAAATTTAATCAAATCTTTAGTATTATAAAAAACTCTACATGCGAAGGTTACCTCAATCGGATCACTCGGTCAACCTCATGACAAAATATTTTTTTGGCTGGTCTAATTATTATCTACTGTCGTATAAAAAAGTGCAAGAAATAAAACATCGCAGATCATAAGTATGTATTATGTACCTGTAAGTAAATTTTACTGGTTTTATATATAAAATCAGAAAAAGTTTAGTTTGCTAAGAGGCGTGAAGTTTAATAAGTTTGTTTGTATAAAGGCTGTTTCATATCTATCAAATATTCTTTAAATTTTGGGTTTCACTTGTTTCTATCAAACAAATTTGATTGAACATTTGATCATTGAAAATCATTAACGAAATTAAAAATCCAGGCATAACCAACACCCATCAAATCAATTTGACAAATGTGAAACACCGCCATTGTCAAACTTATTTGATCAAATAAATTGACTAAAGCAATAATTTCACGTTTGATTTGAACAATGATAGATGTGTCTATACCCAATGGTATTTCTATAAATTATCGTTTTTATTGTTTTATTTGTAATTCAAATTATGATAAATTATATAAACTATGACTTACCGTTCACTAAAAGGTGTATTACTAAATCCATACATTTTAAGAAAACAATTGTAATGACTTATTTGCTGAAAAGTCTAGTAGCTACACTTAAGTACTAGAAGTGCTTTAAGACCGTTCGACGCATTAAAATGCTTGCTTATAGTGCATGATTTAGCGATGGCGCACTGCTAGTACGTATTCCTGTTAAATGAGCAAACTTTAAACTACAATAGTCATCGAGTTATTTACGAAGTTCGGGAAGAACTTTTTCCTACATGATCACAAGAGGTTTGTACAATATTTTGTATCGAGAAAATATTAGCAACCATTTACATTAATGTCAAATTTTAAAATAGTTACCATGATATAAAAGTCTAGAGTGGTATGAGGACTATATAAATTTTTAATAATTTTGTGTAAGTTTTCTTGTTTTCATTAACAAAAACATTGGGAAAGTTGTCTTTAACAACTAAAAATTATATTTTAATTACGATGCCAGTGTTTTTGTATTCCTCCCGAACTGATGCGGAAAGAATAGCTTCCTGATTAGCTACACACTTATATCAAATGTCATTTCCCGAGTATTACATTTCATAATTAAGCGCTAGATGTTTTTTTGTAAAATTTGAGATCAAACTGCAACCATCGGCGTAACTAGGGGTGCCAGGAGTGCCTGGCTCCCCTGATGGCCCTCGGGCCTCCTGAAATATTCAATAGAAAAAATTGCAAAAACAATAATGTAAACAAGAAACAATAAAAACAAACGTGTGTAATAATAAAAACAAACGTGTGTAATAAAATATTGATTAATGAATCCACTATAGTCTGTATACTATTGGCGCGGAGTAATAAATCAAAATTGCTTGAAATAATTCTTTATTTTCTTGTGAAAGCGGTACTTCTACGGTTAGTAAAAACCAATAAATTCTAACCAAAATACGATCATTGTGCCGCTCTTGCAGCATATCGACCCATCTAGGGTCTGAGAACAATAGTTTAACCTGTGGAAACACGTTGCCATCAGCCCAGGTACTGACGAAACGAGAATCATAGCCGTAGATGGGGTATTATATGAAGATACAAAAATAATGTTATATAATACGTAAGAAGTAAAATTTGTAATGTGATCTACTATACAAATAAAATAAATAACATATAAAGGTAGATTTTACTATTATAATATATTTACTTACTAAAAATATGATTTTCCAAACGTATCAGGTACCTACGCCACTGCAATACGGGAGATTCGATAATTCTGACAGGTTTATTACTCCGCGCCAATAGTATACTGAGTATAGATCACGCCGTACGAGTTGATTCCCAAAATCGAACATGGCGAAATCTGTCAGTCAGTTTTTAACAAAGATTTATAATATCGAAACAATATAAAAATCAAAGATTTTTTAATCCATATCATATTGTTATGGATCGCCTATAGCCACGAAATACAATACTGCGCAATTTCGTGTTCCTATATCACCAACACGAGTTCAAAGATCCCAAGTCTAGATTGTTACGGAATAGAGAGAAAACAACGCGGAGAATTCCCGAAAGTTCTCGTCATCGACATCGGGTCTGTTCCTCCATAGTATTATATAAAGACAAGCTGGGAAGCTAGAAGTCAGTCAGTTAGATAGTTTGACAGTGTACAGTGTACAGCAAATAATAAAGCCGCTATCGATAGAGTAGTGATACAACCAATGTATTTGTATTAGTGAATTAGAGATGTATTGCTGTGAACTCTGGAACTGTGTTTAAGAATCGTTGGCGTATTACTATCGAAGTAGCCTGGGAGGTGGTAGTAGTTAGTAAATTTGCTTCTTTTATTATAATGCCCAGTTGGTAACCAACCGACTGAAAAACAGTCGGTAGAACAACCGTCGCCGATCGGTCGATTAATCGATGGTTCTCTGATTTTTCAAAACTACCAGAGTTGCACCAGTCAAAATAACAGTTTGTTTTTCAACCGACCGTTTTTTTTCTAAAGTGAAGTGAGCAACACATGCATTTCTAGTAAAATTGAATCAAGCCTAACCTCAGTCCTGGAAGTAGAGATAAACCATTTGTATATTTATATATTTAGAAATATATTTGAATTAAAATTTATTACCGTAAATAGCATTAGGCGTTAACCTAAAAGTAGATAAAAATTATTATATAAGATGGTTTTATAGAAGCTGTATAAGTTATCAGTTGTGTTTTTTATAGAGAATACTTCTTTTCTTTTGGTAGTACCACTACAATATGAATTTATATTTTTGTCTAACAGTTCAAAAAATGCGGCAAATTTTGCTTATAATTCAGCGCACATCGGTGTCTATAGCCCGGAGAATAGTTGTTTAGCACTATTTGGTTATCCTTATTGTATAAGGTGTCTTTCAGCTGGTCAGGAAATAATTTTTCCATATATATTATACAATTGTCTTTAGTTTTCCAGTTTTATTTTGTTTCAGATTATGGACATAAGAAAATTTTCTTCAAAAGACAACTACACTAGAAGAGGATGATAATAATCAGTCTGAACCGCAGCCCGGTAAAAGCAAGGATCTGGATCAGAACATTCAACCAAAATCAATAATGCACCATTACCATGTGAAAATAGACGCTTGACTTGGACTAACTAGGAAGAAAACGCATCGCAACCAATTCTAAAAGATTTCCACAAACTATGTTTGGTAATAAAAAAGGTCGTTCCAGCGCAAACTATTATAAAGATTTTGATTGGTTGGAATACAGCGTCAAAACATATTCCATTTGGTGTCTATACTTGTCGTCATTTTGGAGCTGCTATGGATGAAGAAGCTTTTAGAATGCTGAGATTCCTGTAACTGGAAAAAACTGGTGAAAAATTAAAAAACATGGTGTATCTTTGCATCACATTGAAAATCTCAATAAATGGCATAACTATAAAAAAAGACAATAAAAAGCGGAAATATTTTATCTCATCTTTCACAAGCTTAAAGCACCCAAATAGAGAAAATAGAATTACTTGAGAATGTTGGCAGATATAAGGTTAACACTGGCTCGTCAAGGAATGGCTTTCAGAGGTCAGTGACTAAAGCTGAAAATTCATTAAATAAAGGAAACTTGAAGAAAATATGTAACTTAATAGCAAAGTATAACAAAGGACTTTTATATTCTACATAATTCGCATAAAACTATACTCAGTCCCCAAATACAAAATGAAATTATTACCTCTCTTGTCACGGGCGTCTTTAAAAAAGATACTCGATGAAATTAGGCATTCCGGAACTTTTTCAATCATGTGTGGTGAAGTTCGTTCTTTCAAAAGGAACATTTGTCTTTATGTGTTCGCTACGCACGAAAGATCTAGAAATTCGTGAAAAATTTCTTGCGTTTTGGACTGTTCAGAAGACAGATCGGCCACGGATTTATTTACTTTAATCTACAAAAATTGGAAGAACTTAATCTTAGCGACTTGCAGATGGTAGGGCAATCCTATGACAGAGCAGCGGTGATGTCAGGCAATCTAAGTGGTCTTCAAACACAAATGCAGAGAAATATCCAGCTGCAATTTACACGCACTGCCTAGCTCATAGAGTTAACTTGGCTCTAGTAGACTCCTGTAAAATGTTCCATCAATATCGACATTTTTTTTGTACTTGGAGGCACTTTACGAACATTTTCAGATCCTCAAAACCATAAAAATACAAACAAATATTGAAGGACCTCAATATTGTCCCAAGGGAATTGAAAACTCTGTCAGATACTTTTCACAACACTGGAAAACAAAGTTTCTCATACAAGTAGTAAACAGTCAAACACAGCAGTCGGGATAGTTATCCAGCATTAAACAACCATCATTTATAATTCATCTTTTTATATTGGACGAGGTGCTAAACATTTTAAATATATTATCAAAGAGCCTCCAGGAGAAAAGTGCAACTCTGGGGAAAGCAGTTAAGATTATTAAATGTGTTATGATTTCATTAAATCGAATGAGAAATAAACAATATTATACCGATCTTCATATTAAAAATATCGAATTTCATTGGAAATTCAGTCATCCAAAAGAAAAAGCAAATCAGTAGCAAGCTCGTTGACTTCGTCACCGAAACAACCGTAGGATTGGGTTTGATAGACGGCACATGCTCCAGAGCTAACGTAGAAGTCATTGAGTACTGGAGGGCACACATATTTTACCGAATTATTGATATCTACTTGTAAAGAATTTCTGAACAAAAGATTCTCACTAGAAAGTATGGCGCTTGCCAATTCAGTAGATTATTTTTTCAGTTAGATTTTGAAGGTTCAGAGAAATTAATTGATCAATATCGCAAAATTTTGAATATCAACACTTTTGCTTTAAGGGGCAGAAATGACCGTTTTAAAATTGTATTTTACAATCTAAAGAAACTGTTGGTCATGAATATAATCAAAAAACTTAATTGACTCAGAAAAACATATCCCAACCTCTACCAACTTTTTAAAGTAGCGATTATTTTGCCTATTTCAAGCGCGCAACGTGCGAGAGGTCTTTTTCTGCCATGAGGAGGATTTTTCAACTGGTTGAGATAGGCATTCAGATTTGGCTTTGTTGTATATAGAAAAAGATGTCGATATAGACTGGATAGAGTTGTAAACTCTTTAGTGAGCGGAGTAGGAAGTTTCTCTTATAAGTAATATTTTGTTTTTGTAAATATTTATCGCAGTGTATTATTATTACATATGTATTAGGTATATTAAAAAAATAAAACCACTATACAATTATAAGGCAATTTTTCTAGCACGACAAATAAAAAATATATTTTTTTAATCCACCGTATGCTGGGGCCCAGACTTCCTGAAAACTAAGGCTGGGGCTACGCCGATGACTGCAAAACGCTATGCTTAGAAACTAAGAAGAAAAATATTAATTTGGAAAATTGTGTTCGCAAGAATTGTGGACCAATTATCTGCTAATAAAATGTCCCATTGTCGAATTAAGCGCTCGGATGTTTTTGGGTAAAATGTATGGTGGTTTCACTTTTGAGGTCAAAACTATAACCGCCAAGTTTCGAAACTAAGAAAAAATGCCATAATTTTCGAAAATTGTGTATAAGGGCCAATAGGGTACTGCTCTTTGTCGAATTCAAGTGCTCGATGTTTTTGGTAAAATGTGAATGAAAAATTAAGATCTAATTCTAGATTCTGGTCTAAAAGCCGTCGTTGCTTGATAGTCATTAAGATTCATCAGAAAGAAGGACCCCTAAGGCGTTCAACCAGTTGAGTTTGCCTGCATGAAGTTTTGATAAATTCATTTATTCTTCGGACAATGTGATAAAATTGTGACAAGAATATGTAGGAAATTTAATGAAATGTATTCCTGATTTGCAGCCAATGAACAAAAGAAAGTTTATGCGAATACAGGAGAACTTTTTTATCAATTATGGTTCTAAGCTTAAGCATAAACTTTCTTTCGTTCATTAGCTGCAAATCAGGATACATTTCATTAAATTTCCTACATATTCTTGTCACAATTTTGTCATTGTCATGAGAAGAATAAATAAATTCATCAAAACTTCATGCGAGCAATTATTTCGCTCCATTGCAATTTGTTTTGAATACGTATTAGTAGTAATCACATGGCGTTCCATGGCTAACTAATGAAAATTATGTGAAGACAATGTGATTTTAATCATTATTGCGATTATTTCGAAAAGTTGACGAGTTAGCTATACCACTACGCTATATCAACTTGAAGGCATTTTAATTGTCTATCAGAATTTCAAGGCATATAAGGTGTTCCATTAGAAAAATAAAGTTTTAACCTTTTCTGTATGTGACCCCAAAATCATTAATTTTAAACCACCATGTATAAGATAAAATAAATTTATTTAGGTAGCTCTTAAATACAAGGCTTTTGCAAACTGTATCTAAAATTTCAGTCTTATATTGGTTCAAATAGCTGCTAAATTTAAATTTTGGGTGGGATCATGTTTTGAAAGAGAAATAACCTAAAATAATTATTATCTCGAAAGACCGGTGTAGATAGGTGGAGACTATTCAGAAAAAATATCAGTAAAAAATTGCGATTCTAAAATTGAATAATATACAGGGTGTTTCATTTAAAATTAACAAGTTGTTACTACTTTTGAGTAGAAACGGCAACACCGCCAAAATGAAAATATTTTTAGAAAGATAGGTCTATTTATGGCTGTAGCCATATTTTCAGATTACTTTCCACAAACGTCTAACCTACCATCGACTATCAATGACCCTGTATACCCGTAATGTTTATTTGGTAAAACGTTAGGAAGTTCTAGCTTTAGATCAATTAAGAAGGAAACCAATAATTTGGAAAATGCTTAACGCTTGATATTAAGGCCCACATTAGATGCTAATTAAAAATTCTATTCTCTAACTAAATGCTGAATGTTTTAATCTTAAGCTGAAACCACCTCACGTTTTACTAAGAAAACATCAGACATTTAATTCGAGCAATGGAGTTATTAATTGGCATTTAATTAATTATGAAGTGCAATAATTTTTTTATTTTATACTGTGGCGTTCAAGCTTGATGGATAATTTTTCATGATTTTGTAATTTTTCACTAAACATCTCGATTTCAACGACATTTTGTACCTGTAACTAGACAACTATTCATTCTCGAGCGTACTGCGGGTAGAGATACGTACAGGGCAAAATTTCTGCAGTAAATTTTTAGTTTAGAAAATGTTAATTTAATTGAGTATTTACTAATTACAGCAGCTCCAAGTTCACGATAAACACGTATCTTTAAAATTAATCAATAACCGGAATAAACATTGCTTCAAAACAAACTCTTAATTTTATTTAAATACTGTTTTGTGTTCCAATTTTCAGATTGTCGAGATTTGCACATTTTACTAAATTGAGTCTTTTGAAATCAGAAGAGTGGCAATCATTTACGTATAGTAATTCTTTGAGAGTTCCCCAAAACTGTGACTATCTTTTTCAATAATTTATTTTAGAATAATTGTAGTGTTGCGTTAGTTTTAAAATAGCTTTTTAAAAATACGTACAAAAATAGTGACTGTTCAGTTTGCACACGGGAGGCGTCGCGGGCGTCCAACACCCGCCCGGCGAACATGTAAGAATATAATTTCCTTGCAATTCAAATCCTGGAAGACATTGATAAGAAATTTGTGCATTAATTGGATAACGAGCACGTCCAGTTTCTGGATTTAAATCGAAGGGGAGACCCGTGCGCTACCACAGGCGAAATAAACATTCTCTGACAAGAACTGAAAAAAATAATTCGTTACGAATCTGACCATCATTGTGTAATTCATTTACTTACCACAATTAGGTAATGTTCCGACCCATCTACCGTTTGTGCATCTCAACCGCGTCGCCTGACACGGATTATGCAAATTTTGATATTTCGATAAACAACGGATTTCTACTTCGGTCCCCGGAAGTGCAGTTTCTAATGATTGAAAACCCTGAACCACCGATGTCACTGCGTGTGGGACGCTTGGCGCCGACGAACAAGGGTAATCATCCGTGGTTTCTAGAAAAAAATGCTTTGATTACTGATTAGTGGTTGATTAGATCTTTTTCAAGAATAAATGTATGAAACTAATCAAGTAGACAAGTGACATAGTTTTAATTGACTTAATGAAGCACAAAATTGTCCAACATGCAAACATAGAAAAAATGTACAGCAGCATTCAAATTGTTTTAATTAAAAAAAACTACGCAGAGAAAGAATTTAAAAACAATGTACTGGGTTCTAATTCACAATAGTATAGCTGTATTAAAAAAGGCATTGGCAAGAACTAATTTAAAAGGGGTTTCAGGCGTATTACTGCGAAGGGACATTTGTTTTATTACCCACAGTTAAGTACGTAACGATACTACGAGTACGAGCTTGATTTGATTAACAAATACATTTCAAAAACTTATGCAATTTCTCCAGCTATTTTAATGTTCAACTACGGAAAAATAATAAAGTAGTTGAAGAAACATATTGCAGATAATTATCTACTTTAAAATAAGTACATATTACAATCGGACAATTAGGGGTACATAAATCGTCATTATCTGGCATCTAAATTAAAAACTTTTTTAAACCATTTTTTATTACTACTATTTTGTGATACTTTTACAATGCCAGAGATTTTATTAAAAGAGGGCAGAAGCTTTCGTAAATGTGAGCTGATATGAATTACGTTTTTCTACAACTTTTACTTCGAAATTAGCTACGCGTTTACATTTATGATTCGAATTATCTTATCACTTATTTATTATAAACTAGAATAAAGTGCGCCACAAATCGTGAAGCAATAAAACCTTGTGGGGTACATACAAATACATTTATTTTAAAATTGCAGCAAGACAGACAAGCGTTAAATGGTATGCGTTACAAAGAAATTAATTAATGGTAATTCACATTAGAAAATAATTGAATTAAATACCAACTCGCCCCTAAATAAAGTAACATGCCGTGTGTCCGCCCTCGCGATTTTAACCCGTGCTTGAAACTTTACTTGCATTTACATTATAAACGCCACTCTTGGATTTTACCGCCCGCTTCACTCATGTTACATTTACAACGTGGGAGGGCTCCAAATATTCATTATTAATATGGTCGCGTTTGAAGTGTTCCTGTATCATGCCATGTATTCCTTGATATACATACCATGTCGTTCAATAAATTGATCTATAGCTATAAGAAATGTTTAATTTCTCGTTGCCTTTAATTTTCTTTTCAATTCATCATACACCACTTAACGCGTTTCTCGAAACAAGAGATTTTGACGTTTAACAATATTTAAAGTAAATTAGGTGTAATATTTGTTTACGCCCAGCTTGATATATTACAAGTCCGTCAAAAATCTCACATACATTAATAAAAAGTCAAGCTTAATAAAGACTCATTATGTAATTAAATTTGACTTTACAACAATATCAATAATGTTGCTCTTAAAGCATGTAAACGCGTATTAACATATACAAGAAAAAAATTATCTGCACTGCTGCCTAAACTATCTTTATTAGAAATGTCAGACGCACATCGTTCATTAAATCATAGCAGAAAAACAAATTTTTAATTATAATGATTGATTATTATTGCAACAAAATGTTACAATTCCGTAGAGATGAAAAATGAGACACATTAATAATATACAAAAATAATAGAACCGCTAATACCACAGTTCGGGTAATGACCAACTTTGCATATAACATCGCTTGCGTTTCCTCTTATGTTTTTAATTAATAAATTAAAGAACATAAATGCGTGATTACTTGAAACCTAAATTAGAAGGTTTCTAAAGTATGCAATTTTATTAAAAATAGAATTTTTATTAAAGAAAGTAAAAATTTATAAAAAAAAATTATGACCGCAGTTATTGAAGAAAAATTTCATAACATGCGAACATTTTAAGGAAAGGAAATTAAACTTTCTATAAAATATTTTGTTTACAAAATGTTTATGAGTTATTCACAACACACGTCACGGAGTCAATATTGTGGCGAAAGTGATTAATATTACAGGTGAATTATTCCTCCGATATGATTTTGAATAATGCAGGATGTCTCTTAGAAATCCGTCTAGGTGGAGTAAACAAATCGCCGACATTTTGTCTTCCACACGAGAGCGTTTACAAGACTTATTCAAAAAGAGTTATGGTAAGTGTCCATTTTACTCTGAATCTCGAGAACAGCTGAGAGCATTTCTCTCAAAAGCACACATTTTTGAAGGTAACTATCGGAAAGAACCAGCTGATTATCGGAAAGTAAGCAAGTCGCGACTTATTCTCTAGTGGACAAGGTTAAAAATTTTACTCTGGATAGTTACTCTCACAATACGAACGTGTTTCGAATTCTGAGCGTATTTACTGAAAGAGAAGTAAAGTAAAAAGAAGTAAAAAATAAATACCCACAAAAATTGGACAAAAGAGGAAACAATGGAATTAATTTGTGTATATTAAGAAAATACAGTTTTGTGGAATACGAAATAGAAAAAGTACCGTAATCGGGATATAAAAATTGATTTTATGAAATTGCGTTAGGTTTCTTTCTACTATCTGACCCATTCAATTTTTATAGTTACCTTCCTATTGTCATTATCTTTGTTCTGTTTACATTTATTTTAGACTTCTCTTTTCAAGAAAACATTTCTGGCGTGACGCCATCGTGCCCTGCTGATTTCCCCCTTTTAACATTTTAACTGCTTCTTGTACTTCTTCTATACTTAATTCCTCTTGTTTCGGGATGCATTTTGAACCCTTTCTGTCAATTCCGCTTCCATTATTTCATTTCTATGTATTTTAACTTCTAGGTACTTGTATCCGTCCATTTGTTCTATATCTGACCCATTCAATTTTATAGTTACCTTCCTATTGTCATTATCTTTGTTTTGTTTACATTTATTTTTAGGTTTCTCTTTTCAAGAGAACATTTTCGGCATGACGCCATCGTGTCCTACCAATTTCCCCCTTTTAACATTTTAACTGCTTCTTGTACGTCTGCTACACTTAATTCCTTTTGTTCCGTGATTTCTTCAGTTCCTACATTTTCACTTACTTCTTCTTGTACTTCATTTGTTACTTGTATCTGCTTCACATTCAAGATTTCTTCGAATATTTTATCCAACGATTCATTATTTGATGATCTTCATTTAATATTTTTTATCTTTGGCCTCGATGTATTTGCTTTTATGTTACTTCTTCTTTCTTAGATTTTTAACACTTTATAAAATAACTTGTGAAAGAATAAAAATAAAGAATAAAAAGGATACTGTAGATGTGTTGCATAAAATAACATATACGCCCCACAAGGCAACTCGTTTGAAATGATTGAAGGGAAAAATTAGTTACTCTTAAACTTACATGTAGACAGTATATGGGATTACGAATATCAGCAAAAGCAAAGGGATTCAAACAGTTATACCCAAGTTACCAAGAAGAAATGTTACTCTTCTCCAAACTCCATCGTAACCACTGACACATCGGTAGAGACAATTTTGCAAGCATTGTTAGACCATACTGTGAAGCGGATCGCAGAAGCTCAGAAAGAAGTATAAGTTTTGTGTCATCTAATGTCGACTCGTGTTACCAATCACGTACGCAAATGGATCGCATTAAGCAACTTTATTGACAGGTATGTAAAGCAGTTACAAAAGTCGATCCTTTGATAATTATAGCCAACATAAGTGTACAATAATAAACAAACACTGAGAATCACTCGACAGCTGTTTCGTCCTTTTGAGACTCTTCAGGAGTGATAGAACTCGAATGTAAGTTCACTATTGTACAAATGCATGCTGTCAACTATATTTCTTAGTGGAGGGTACATCATATTCAAACTATAAGTTTTGCGACATCTAGTGTTTTATCGACTTTGATTCTTCTTATTACTCTAATATTAAGTTACAAACGATTTACAAATGGGGTGCTGACGGTAGTGGTAGTTAAAGTACATACAAGCAAAGGTTTTAAAATAATGAATCAGATGATTCTAATATTTTTATTACATCTATAGTTCCCTTACACTGGGGCCACAGTGTAGGTAATAGGCTAATCCGTTATTGGCATTTGTTATAAGAAAATACCTAGAAAACAGTTTTTTCAAAAATATAATAAACAACTTATGAAATGTTTGTCATCCTAAAATTCAATTTTGAATCACTGTGCGTCGCCGACTTTTGAAAAACAGTGTGGGTACTAAAAAACCGTGACATAAATGTTTTGTAAATGATCGAAGACTCACTTTAACAAATACCTACTTTAGTAGAAATAGGCGGCTAAAAAAATCAATAACTAATTTTTTTTTATTCTATTTAACTCAACATTAAAAATGAAATACAAACCAATCGTTTTTGAATCATCGTACTTCTCAAATAATTTTTTAATCGTCTTAGCATTGCGAACGAGCGTTCTGTCGTACATGTAGTTAATGGAACTGTTAGAATTATCTGAACAAGCTTTAAGAACTCATCTAAAATTTTCTACGAGATAAGTTTTTATTTGAATATTTTGACCTTTCATGATGTAGTTAAACATATCTCGACGTAGCTCTAGTCTCACTTTATCAATATCTTCTTTGTAAAATTTTGAAATATTTTGTCCTGAAACCTTTGGAGTTAATAAAAGCTTATACATCTAGAAGAAATATTCTAGTTTCATTAGTAAACCTACTTTCTATACCTTGAAGAATATAATCAATAATTTCGATAAATATTCTTTCGTAATATTCTTCAACTGTAAATTCATGTGGTCGTGAGTCAGTATTGTTCATATCTGGCGGGTCTTTTTTCTTTTCGTGGCTCTATTGATGGTGTTAAACAGCAGCGCCCTTAGGACCGGGCAGCCGGGCGTTTGCCCGGGGCCTCGAAACCTATAGGGCCCCACGTCGAAGACTTTATTAATTCTCTCTTTAATTTTTGCAATTAAAAATTATTATAGATTATCGTAAATAGTATGACGATTGATTTGTCAAAACGATTTTTCATAACCAGTATTTGTATTTGCACTTCTACTAGACCAGATGTTACGGTTGAGGTATTTATGATTTTAAATAATCCGCATTTCGGTATATGCCGACGATGCTTAAGTAGGGTTTTGTCGGCAATTTTTATAGCTTACCCTACCCTTGGCCGGCATTTAAAAAAGAAAACTGGTACTTAAAGTACAAATTTAACTATTTAAATTGTAGTAATTCCTAGAACACGTTTTCTTCTTTACGTCGAATTTACTATTATTGAAAAGAATAGTTGCATTTCCGCACCACGTAATAACTGCAAGAACAACCATTGAAACGATTTTGCAAATGAATCTCAGTATTTATCATGGTTGTAACTAAATTTTGATTATTTGGCTTGGCAAGTAATTTCAATTTGTACCAATTGTTGAATTTTAAAAGTTTTAAATACATGGACGATTACTTTTATCATATTGCATAATACTAAATCATTTAGTGGATTCTTACGGATTAGAAATCGGCAGCAGATCTACAATAAACTTTTGATTTTATTTCATCCGATTTGTGCAGTGCAGTGATATTAAAAGTAAAGACAATACTATTTTGTATTTTACAAAAGTTAATTCTAGGTAAGATTTCGATAACTATCTGATTTTCTGACAGGGGTTAGTTTTTTTTTACATTAACTGCCTTAATTTACCATTAGCACTATTTTATTATTATCGATTAGCATGATTACATAATTACATGAACTTAACCCGCAACTCAAGTCCCCCTTTCGAAAATTAAAGTGACATTTTAAACCTGAAAGCCTGAAAGGAATAAAAATCGCTTACAATCACAAGGGATTTTTAAAGTATAATAAATATACTGTTTGTAGCTGTTTCAAGATCTCCCTTATTTTTATTAACTTACGCTCGTAGTAATAACATTTTGAAAAATAGATACTTAATTTGCTGATACATTATAATTAAACTTATTTTAAATAATTAAAATTTCTACCTGTGTGTAATATTCTTTAACTGAAATTCATTCTTATTTTAATTTAAATTTCAACGACAAAGTATATATTATACCAAGCAAGAAATATAGTCCATAGCGCAATGTCACGAGAAAGTGAGTTAATCCTTAGGCGATTATTAACCCTTGCTTCGCTCAATAGAATTTACACCGCTCTTTAGTCCCTTGTTACATAATGTATTATTATTTTGAACCGATGAATCAGAAGTAGTATTTATAAACCCCTATGGTCTTTTGAAAAAGAACTAACCCTAGTGTAACTGATGCAAACATTATTTTGAAATTGTTTTGTTTTTATTTGCATAGTTAGTACCCGTAAAATGAACCTTGGTGGTAGGAAGTATGAATCCGGTTTTCAGAAAAGAAAAAAGCTGAAGCCAAAAACAAATTGCAAATTTACAAAAGGAAGCTTATTAAAATATGTTTCAATTCCTTCAACTTCAAGCAGTAATAATCAAATGGAATTATATCCGACTATTAAAGAAAAACAAAATTCATTAATTAAAGACAATCCAAATACTCCAACTAATGATTCTGCATCAAGTAGCAATAACAATGTTACCGAAAACGAAAATAGTGTTTTTGTATACCAAAATGTAAATACAAAATATTCAGATTCTGATAGTTCTGACATAGAACAAATGAATGAAATACTCGACCATGAAGACAAAGGTAAAAATATTATATTAGAATCAGAAGATCATATAAGACTATTGGAAGATCCAGGATTGTGGCCAATACATCTTTCGGATAGCGAACGTGTATTTTTAATCAGAAATACCCTAAACAAATTCAAGACTACAATTTTCCAGTAGATATAAACGGCCGAAAATTTAATGTGCAGTTGTATATAAAACGTCTTCCAAACGGCGAATTTATATTAAGAAAGTGGCTGTTGTATTCCGTACTGAATGACAAAGTTATTTGTTACTACTGCTTTTTGTACAATTCAACTGGAAGGTCACCCTTATGTAATGAGGGAATTTCTGGTTGGAAGCATTTATCCGTGAGACTTAAGGAGCATGAAGATTCTGAAGGACATATGAAATCCCAAATCAAAATATTAACTTTAAGACATGAATTGAATAAAGAGCAAACAATAGACTGTATTCAGCAAAGACAAATAAACGCAGAAATACAGCGATGGCGCGAGGTGTTGAAAATTATTATACACTGTGTACAATACTTAGCTAAACATAACGATGCATTTCGTGGAAGAAATAATACAATTTTTACTGAAGGCAACGGTAAATTTTTAGGACTAGTTGAAATGATTGCAAAATTTGATGTTCGAATTCGTGAACACCTTAATCGAATTAAAAATAAACAAACCAGTGATCACTATTTGGGACCTAGGATACAAAACGAAATCATTAATTTGTTAGCTCAAAAAGTTAGAGAAACCATTATTACAAAACTAAAAATAGTAAATACTATTCAGTCCAATTAGATTGTACTAGAGATGCAAGTCATGTAGAACAGTTAACATTCATTATACGTATTGTTGAATTGCCTTCAAAAATGATAATGAAATTGCGGTGAATGAATATTTTCTGGGATTCACACCAATTTATTCCAGATCTACGGGATTGGATTTAACGGCGTTGTTAAAAACTCAATTGGAAAATCTAAATATCCCTCTTCAAGATTGTAGAGGACAATCATATGATAATGGGGCCAACATGATCGGTAAACATCAAGGAGTTCAAGCCAGGATATTATTAGAAAACCCACTGGCATTCTTTGTACCATGCTCTGCGCACACATTAAATTTATTAGTAGGAGATATGACTTCCAGAGTTCCAATGGCACTAACTTTTTCGGTATCATTCAAAGATTTTACACCATATTTTCTGGTTCAGCTATACGTTGGAATATTTTAAAAACATTTACCAAATACATTAAAACCTCTGAGCGAAACTCGCTGGGAATGTAGAATAAATGCGGTTAGAGTTGTCAGATACAATTTAGGACCATTGATAAACGCTCTTATCGAACTAAGTGAAACGACTGATGATCCCAAAATAAAGAGTGAATCGATTTCCTTGTGCGAAAATGAAACAAATTTTGAATTCGTATTGTCAACTATAATATGGTATGATATATTATCGCACGTAAATATTGTTAGTAAGAGTTTACAAAATTCAAAAACTGATATATCTACCGCCGTTTCCCTTTTGAATGGCTTAGAAAATTATTTAAAACAATTTAGAGATATAGGTTTTGCGGAATCAAAAGTTGAAGCCAAGAAAGTATGTGAAGAAATTAATATATCTCCAGAATTTAAGGCAACTAGAATCAGGAAAAGAAAGCGCAATTTTGATTATGAAGGAGAAGATTCTCGAATTAACGATCCAGAAATTAATTTTTATCGAGAGTACTTTTTACCGGTAGTAGATCAAGGTATAATTTCAATACACGATAGATTTCAACAATTACAAAAACACAATGATTTATTTGGTTTTTGTATAACTTACCTAATTTAAAAAATGAAGAAAATGATAAATTAAGAAAATGTTGTATGGATTTGCATTTGGCATTAAAATACGATGACAACAATGGCGATATTAATGGGGGCAATCTGTATGAAGAAATACGAGTGTTTTGCAATATTTTCTGTGAAAATAATTGCGAATGGTCTCCATTAGACTGCTTAAAGAAAATTTATCAAACAGAAAATGCATTTCCTAATTTAAGTACTTCTTTAAGAATATTGTTAACAATGCCTGTAACTACTGCAGAGTGTGAACGGAGTTTTTCAAAAATGAAAATAATTAAAAATTATTTACGGTCTACAATGGCTCAGGAACGACTTTCCAACCTAGCTCTGTTGTCCATTGAAAATAAGTTGTGCGAAGACTTAAATTTGGAACATCTAATAGACAATTTCGCAGAAATGAAGGCAAGAAAAATTAAGTTTCGCTAATGTAAAATATAAAATATGAATTAAAATTTTATTAGAAAGTAAATAATTTTTTGTGATTATTCTGTAGGTTTGATTATTAAAAAATTGTTTTAATTATTCACGCTAGGTTTTATTTACTTCGGGGTGCTGGGCCTATTCCATGTTTATGCCCGGGGCCCGAAAATTCAAAGGACGGCGCTGGTGTTAAACCAAGTGAAAACCAATTAATTTTCAATTAAACCATAAGCTACTCCTAAAATTGTTCCTCATTGATGAAATAGTTGTCCTTAATGTGTCAAGAATTTTATAACTAGAAAATTTTAACATTTTATTCTGAATTACAGTGTTAGAACTTTCAATATGTTTTTAATACATTGCCAACATAATATAAGTATCCGCTTTGGACAATGTTTTAGAATATCCGGATGCTTTTGAGCCGTTTACATTTTTTTCGATTTCTTCCAATTCTTTTTAGGAGTTCCAACAAAGCACTGTAATTGCTAATGATTGAATTAATTGAATAATATCTTAATGTCCATCTTCAAAGATATATTATCGTCTTTTTGAAAATTTTAGAACCATAATAATCTTTTAGGTGACTGACTAATAAATGTAATCAAATCTCTTAAGATTTGCAGGATATCTCTTACTTGAGGAATATTCTTCATAAAATCTTGACCTATAAGATTCAAACAGTGAGCCTGACAGTGTACAAATAATGCCAGGGTTCTAATTCACGATTCCATCTTTGCTCTAAATTTCTCCTATTTTTGTGTTTTTTATTTTTTAACATTTCTTTGACTTTTATTTGTTGTAATTTTAGTTGTTTCTATTTTTTAAGTAGTTTTTCCATTTCTGTTTCTTTAATTTAACTTCTTTCTTTATTTCTTCATTTCACCAGCTAGTATGTTTCTTTGTATGGTTTTTTTATCTTACAATGCATGTCTCACTACTTTTTAATTGTATCGATTGACGATCAATTTCCTGTTAATTTTCGTCGCTCTCCATGACCTTTATTTATCTGTTTTACATTGCGAAGAACTGAGTGAACAACAAACATCCGCAAAGTACAAAGAAATAATGAAGCTAGAAATGAATAAAAGTAAAGAAAATATACAGGGTTGTCTCGATCGATAGCACGTTAGACAAATAATGAAAACGAAAAAACCGATTCAGCTGAAAACTTGTAACTGGATGGAAATGGACATGGTCTACTGAAAATATTTTCATGGTGGTGTAACTGCCGGTTACATTTTGTTGAGGGTATGAACAAAACAACGTTTTATCATAAAATAATAACATTTCAACTGACGGAAATCCGCAACACTATTATTGTCCTACAGGAGCCGATTCTTGGTGTATACGAGGATATATTGAAAAATTCTTAGCCTACTATAGAACCAAACAAAATTTCAATGTCAAAATATTTTATTACTCAACATATTCTCCTCTTAATTGGATACATTTATTACAGCGAACCTGCAACGTCTCTAGACCTTTCAAAAAAATTTTTCTTCTTGCTCTGCAAACCAGACCTCCACAGCTTCTATTACCTCCTTGTTGGAAGAAAATGTACGACCTTTTAAACTTTTTTCAGTTGAGAAAAGAGGTGATAGTCGGACGGAGCCAAATCGGGTGAATAAGGGGGGTGTTCTAGTAATTCAAACCCTAAATCACGAATTTTTGCATGGCAACATGAGATTTGTGTGCAGGGGCGTTGTCCTGCAAAAACAAAACACCTTTGGATAGCTTTCCGCGTCTTTCTCTTTAATATTTTTCCGTAGAGTGGTCAGTAATGTCGAATAGTAATCTCCAGTTATTGTTCTACCCTTATCCAAAAATCAATCATGATTACTCCATGGCAATCCCAAAAACTGAAGCAAGAACTTTTCCAGCAGATTTTTGGACACGAAACTTCTTAGGTCTTGGAGAACCAGAGTGTCGCCATTCCATCGATTGTTGCTTTGTTTCTGGATCGTAGAAATGTACCCAAGTCTCATCCATAGTAACAATTCGGTTTAAGAAGTCTACATCGTTTTCAAATCGAGCACAGATCGAACGCGATGCTTCTACCCTTGCACGCTTTTGGTCAACATTCAAACATTTGGGGATCCATTTTGCAGCAATTGTCCAAATTGACGTGAACCATATGATGAACGCGTTCGTATGAAATATTCAGTGCTTCAGATATCCGTTTTAGCCCAATTCGACGGTCTGATAAAATCATGTCATGAACTGCATCGATATTTTGGGGGACTGACACAGAAACTGGCCTTCCCGATCGGTCATCATCTTCAATGGAAAATTTACCTCTTTTGAAGCTTGCATTCCATTTTTGACGGTCGCATACGAAGGACATTGATCACCAAGGGTATTAAGCATATCTTCGTAAATCTGCTTACCTCTTAACCCTTTTAAATACAGGTACTTGATGATGGCTCGATACTCCAATTTTTCGATTTTCACAATTTCGGTGGACATCTTTTTCATTTAATTTATTGCGTGACTCTGGTTTACTTTTTGACGTCAAACTTTACACTGACACTTCTAATAAGTTATTGTTCGTTGCTATGGTAACGCAATATTTTGTTTATGCAAGGAACTGGTCTAGGCTAACTAGATATCAATACATCCTCGTACATTTCAAAACGCATGCGCAAAAGGAACTTTGAACAAATATCGTCACAAGCCAGCATTTCCGCAAGATCTTCGAGGCAATTTTACCAGTGTCCATCAAAATAGTAATGAAACTGTAAACTTCGTCACATGGAAAATCGCTCCAAAAATATCCTCCGAGGGTTGCAGCAAACATAGCCTGAAATATGTTAAACAAGGGAGCAGTGAGATATCTCGATAATGTGCAAATGTTGCAAAGCACATTCTTCAATGCTGCCGATCGTCAACCGCAGGAAAGCACGCGATAGGCGACATAAGCTCGCAGGCTTCAGAGATTGGTCGTAGAGAACATTTTAGCCGAGGCAGGAGGCCTTGAAGATGATGCCGCCGGAACAGCAGAATAATGGTGAGAAAAATAATAATTTCATCTCGTAGAAAACTGTAAACTTCAACGCTTTTATTTCCAAACGATTTTTTTAATACAGTATACGGGATTCTGATAGTAATTTTCTTCCGGCTGTCTGATCAGGCTGATGAAGAGTTTTTATTTTTCGATTAATTTTCGGGAAAGAAAAAACTTTTTTTCAAATGCTATATCTTCCCACAATTTTAACTTATTTGAAATTTTCACACGTCAGCCTGAAAGGAATAAGTACTAGTTTTACATACCCTTTTTGGTATTTTTTAAGGTACGCCGTTTAGCAGTTACAACGGTCAACAACCACAACTTTAGTGAGTGTGGTAAACACGATTTACCTAGATAATGGAGATACAGCTATATCTGTTTTTATAGATTTTTCCAACTTTTTATTCTTATTTTTATAAAAAAAAAAAAGTCATTCTTCATAAAAAGTTGTGCATGGTCTAAAACTTAAAATATAACTATCAGGTATCAAATATTTGTCAGAAAAATATAAATTTTTACTCAAGAGTAAAGTACCTTTATTTTAAGAAAATTGGCAATTCTTATTAAAAAAGTTAATCATAATAGAAAAATATTGTTAGATATCCAATATTATCCATCTGCCATGAAAAAAGTAATTTTTTAATTTTTATTAACTTCCTTGTATTAGCATTCGTAATTTGCTGATAAAAATTTAATCTAGGATGCCCTGACAAATTCTGTTTATTAACAATTTGCGAATAGAATGATGTACTGACGATAAACGTCAAATCGCTAGTTAGAATTTATAAAAATACAAGAAATGGCGGCTCTGTGAAGTTGTGAGGAGAAAATTGAAATAGTTTTGATTGTGGGAGATAATTATAAGACTCATCGTGAAGCAGCCATTATTTATAACAACAGACATCCGAATAGAAATATTCAGCATCGACAGTTACAAAAAATTGTAAATAAATTTAAGAAGTCTGGAAGTGTTAAAAAATAATTTCAATAACAAACGTCAGAAGCGGGTTGCTAGTGAGGACACGGAATTACAAGTGATGCTATCTGTAGTAGAACATCCTAAAATGTCATTGAGAAAAGAATGTCTTTGATAAGAAATGAAGTAAGTAGAGTACAATGGCAACATTTTAAAAAGTAACAATATTTTCCATACAAACCCCAGTTTGTTCATACATTGAAAGAAAGAGATTATCACAGACGGTTTGAATTTTGTTCGTTAACACAAGGAGAATTAAAGATCATCCCTTTTATTAAGAAATATAATTTAACCGATGAGGCAACATTCACATTAAATGGAACTATCAGTTCACAAAATTGTCGCTGGTGGTGTGACAGTAATCTCACTTTACCAAAACTCGCGACCAATATTCATTCAAGACCAACGTGGTGTGGTATTAATAAAAATAAAGTAATAGGACCATATTTTTCGACATTCCATGAATGCTCAACTTTATCTAAATTTTTTACAAAATGAATTATACAACGATTTTATTGACAAATTATCCTTAGTAGATCGTCAATGTATAGGTTTAACAAGACGGTGCTACATGTCATACCACAGTAGCTCTGAGGGAATACCTTGAAACTATATTTAATGACAAAGTAATACATAGATATTGGTACATTTTGGCCAGCTAGATCTCCAGACTAAACCCCTCTGGATTATTTCTTATGGGGCTACTTAAAATATATGATTTACCAGCAAAGGCCTTTTCACAATATTGACCATAGAGAAAGAACAATTACAGAAGCATGCCAGGAAATTACGGCAGATATGATCAAGAATGTAATAAGGAATTTTATAGACGAACCATTAAGTGTTTCGAAAAAGATGGTAGGTATATTGAGGCTTTAGTCAATTGAATTAGAAACAAATTGTTTTATTTCAATATATTGTTACAAATGTTATTTATTAGGTTTTAGTTTAACTTGTTTATTTTTTCATTTACATTGTTACATAACTTAATAATTACCAAAATTACTTTTTCATGGCAGACGGATAATATTAGATATCTGACAATAGTTTTCTATTAGAATTAACTTTTTAATAACAATCGTCAACATTCTTAAAATAAAGGTACTTTATTCTTGAGTAAAATTCATATTTTTGACAAACCTTGTATATACGGTCAAAATATTTGATATCTGATAATTATATTTTAAGTTTTAGACCATGCACAACATTTTATAAAGAATTTTTTTTCATAAAATTATGAATAGAAAAGTGTCCTATAGTTCCAATGACTGTTTTTAATTCAGAAAAGGGTTGTTAGGTGTATGTTTGGCTTAAAGTGTAGAGAATCATGCAAATATACTTTCAAGAAGGAGAATATTTAAACTCTACCTTGTTTATTAATTTTGAATTGTTAAAATTTGTCAAAATAATCTTAAGGATTTCTTTCCACTAAATGACACTCAAATTACCAAATTATCCCACATGCACAAAAGTTATTCCAGATACCGTTCAGACTTACAGTTCGAACGGCATTTTCTTATGGCATATGAGTCGAATCCATATTACAACGGAGTTTATTTATTTGTTCGTATGGTACATTTTAAATATTGTATTGTGATGTAAGTGTTATGTATGGTGCCCCAGGAGATCAGTATAAACTTGTATAGTGTGGTGACGAAACCGTGTGCAATTGTGGATTGGTTCGTCTTGGCAAAGCATTTACTTCAAGGTTTAGAAAACCACTAAAACCTAAACATGCCAACCCTTACCCACCTTAGTATTTTATTTATATTTTTGTTAAGTAACATGGAAACTGGACGAAATTTGAGATACTGGGTATATTGATGACGAGAAACTCTAATATAAACTTAGTTTTTGTTTAATGTTAGTCGGCGCCACATAGAGCGTTGTTCCTGAACTTAATTAACCATAATTTTTTGTGTCGCATTGTATGTCATTTTTGACAAGGCAGACCTATTCTCCATTTAATTTTACACACAAAATGTATTGTTAGTATTTGTCGCTAAAAACAACCGTTTTGGGTAAAAACGGGTTTGAAGGAATTTTTTTTAAGTTGGATCATTTCCGAGTTTTTAAAAAATGTAAATGATAAGCGAAAAAATGTATCTTTTATTGATTGTATTATCAGGTAACAGATTTAGATCATTTACAAGATTAAGACTAAAATATTAAGAACATTTACAATAATTGTTGAAATTAACCACCGCCACCGCCTAGTTCAACACATGTATTAATTCGCCTTAACATTAATTAATTAATTAATTAACACTAATTTGATGATAGTGATATGTAATGTGACAGTTTAACATATCAAATGACGTTAAAGAAATATTTTTTCCCTTATTTTTCAAAAACTCGGAAATGATCCAACTTAAAAAAAACCAACGCAGGTTTAACTTCAAACCCGTACTCAAAATCGCTGCTTTTAGCAAGAAAGTACCTTTTGTATGTAAAATTCAATAGAGAATAGGTCTGCCTAGTCAAAAATAATATACAATGCGACACAAAAGTTGTGGTTAATTAAATACAGAAACAACACTGTATGTGGCGCCCTCTAACATTAAACAAAAATTAAGTTAATATTTGAGTTTCTCGTCATCAATATACCCAGTACCCCAAATTTCGTCCAATCGCCATGTTACTTAAATAAATGTAAACAAAAACCTTACATTTCAGAAACAAAGTCGTCGTAGACCCATGTTCGTAGAACTTATTATCTTAAAATTAGTCAAAGATTCGCCCTTTAAAGTTTGTACAAGTACTTAATTAACACCATGTATATACACCCAACTAAAATATGCTTAAAAATAACCAAAAAGTAGTCGATATTAAATTAATTCATTAAATAGTAAATGTAGCGTTAGTTTTGTTGCGGTTTTGGTATGTTTAAAAGGGTTCAGCGGTATAGTAGATAGCGGTTTTTTCTTCAAGTTTCTTGGGGCGGTTTTAAATATTCGGCTCAAAGAACCATGTTAAGAAAATGCGTATTGTTGTATATGTTACAAGCATCGCTCGCTCTTAGGGTGAATGAAAACACACTTGAAGAAATTTGATAATAAAATGGACTGTATGAATAAAGAAATCTATTTGTCAACTTTGCATTACAAACTCAATTCATTAACTATTTACGTAACTACCCATTTTTTCCAAAACATAATTATACAAACAAGATAAATACATAATTTGAATTAAATAATTAAAAATGGCCTAAACAGTAAAACGAACTTGACTCTTATCAAAGTTTAGAAGTTTTCAGAAACAAATGGTTGCTTATGAATAATGATGATCACGGACCATTAGGTTTTTCGGAATTATTTAAGCTTATACAGGGTGTCCAGAAACCCTCCTGACAAACGAAGACCGAAGATTCCTCAGATAATTTTAAAACAATTTAACCCAATTCACCTAGTCCGAAAATGCTTCCTAAGGGAGCTAGAGCTCTTTGAAGATGGCGCCTGGTAAAGTAAAAAATTAAAAGATAAACTTCGCGAACTGACAGCAATTTGACAATGAAAAACGTAGGTTTTACTTTTGTTGGCATTTCAGAGCCAACTAGTGCAAAAATATAAATTTAACTTTAATGACAAAAACAAAAAATTTTCCAATCCATTTTTCTAGAAAACGGTGTGTCCTAATGACTTAAAGTAAGAGTACCTTTTAGTACTAGAATACCTGAAAATTTAGTAATCTAGTGTCACAAATGCTTTAAAGTTAAAGACAAAAAGTTATGCGTTAAAATAACCGTTGACCTACCCAAAACGGACGCCTATGACCGGTACTAGAAATTCGCAATTGATGGAACCAATTCATCTCTGAAGGCTAAACAAACATACAAGTTTTTGCTTTTCTAAGTAGAAGCGTTCTGGAGGTATTTAAAAAAAACTATTTACAAGGCGCCATCTTAAAAGAGCTCTAGCTCTCTTAGGAAGCATTTTCGGACTAGGTGAATTGGGTTAAATTGTCTTAAAATTATCTGAGGAATCTCCAGTCTTCGGTTGTCAGAAGAATTTCTGGACACTCTGTATAGGGATTAATGAGTATACTATATAAATTTATGTTACATTTTACTTTTAGTGTCAGTTCGCTGCTGATGATAGCTTAGCTAACGAAACACGTTTACGGATATTTGTGCAGTTTTTTGTGTTTTCGTGTTTTCTTTTTCTGTTACAGATAGACGCTGCAGTTTACGGTTCCATTCCTTTGAAAAAGTTATTTGTAATAAAACAACTAAACAAAATGTGTAAAATGAATACTATTTTTTGCAAATATTAAAAGAATGGGAAAATCTATGTAGGTCAACTGTCCTTTTGGGTCACAAAGGCAGACGGCGACCTCCAGACAGAAAAGTCTAATTCGTCGGAAAAGTAAAATAAAAATGGTGTTAAAATTTTCTGTTGGAAATTACGCATAACTCCCCATCTTATTTATAAGATGTTTTAGTTAAAATATGTAGTTTAATCAAAAGCAATAAGATTCAAACAAATGCCGATTAACGTATACAAAAATATCAACCTACACACCTATGTGTGTATAACAAATTCTAAAAGTGACAAATAGATAATAAATGGGTAATTTTAAATCTAGAAAAGTATTTTTTCCTCTACACATGTATAATTAAAGATGAACCAATTCTAAATAAAACATGATGGAATTGAAGACGTATGTTGGAAATAAAATTCAACCAATATCTAAAGGAAACGCATTCAAAGCAAACTTACAAAAATTCAAATTCAAAATATGCAATTGGTAGTAAATAAACATTTATCGCAACATATCAAAACATTTAACTTAACAGTGGGTTGCGTAACCGGAAACCAATTACCACTGAATAATCAGTTTTAAAAAGTATTGTAATCACCTTGACTTGCGAAAAATATCTCAAGAAACACACTTAAATCAAATGCATAGGTATACGTAGAAACTCAAATATTACGAATATTTGTAGTAATTACTAAAATGTTCAAAACTATACAGAGAAAACATCGTTCCTTAGTAACATCAGTTTGTAAGCCGAAATTAATTAATCAATTTTCATTGAAAAAAAAACAAATGACAAATAGCGTGCTATAATACTAAATAGCAAGGGTTAAATGAGATCCATTATTGCACGCTATTTCTTAATAGCGAATCACAAGATATTCATTGCCGTAGCCAAATAGAAAAACGATAACTTGCATTCCTAGAATTGACTGATACAAATGCATTATACATTATTTTATCAGGCTAAGATACTAGATGCTAGAAATGCTTCCAATCGTTACGACCGAAAAAACTCTCATCTAAGAAATGAAAAATCTAAAACCACGAAAAACTCCAGAAAGACATTGCGATTGCGCATCCTGAACAAAGTTGTAAAAAGCTACGATCACAGCAATCTTTAATGCGTGTCTCAAACATAGCCATAATACCCCAGCTCGCAGCCCACCCCAATCTAATCCTTCAGCGGCTTTGGGAATATGATGAAGGTGGCATGGTAAGCAACAAATGGTGGAAGCTAATCGTAGGTTAAGCTTTTTTCTCCCCCGAGCCTGGGTACCATCAGTGGTACCGATGCACTGCAGCCTAAAAGCTTATTGTGCTTCCCTTTGGTTGCTAGCCCATATTACGAAAATCCATACCCTGCACTAATTGGTGCAGGTCGTGGGCTGGGTACGCATTCAATTCTATTGGTAGCATTTGTTGCAGCCAAAAATGCGCTGCCTTTTATTATCCAGCGCCCACTGCACTATAAATTCAATACTGTTTCCTAGGCACTACCACAAAGCCGACAACTAATGTTGTGATTGAACTTCCTGATTTTCTGAAGGTATTCCTTAAAGGTCATTGGTCCCGTAAGAAGCCCTGTCTTCAACTGTGCCCTACTTAGCGTTACTTGGTTTACTTAAGGTTATGTTATCATATTTTACTATGTATCAGAGCTGGTCTTGATGTCCAGTATGCCTTGTGTTCTTTAAGAGTCCATTCACTGATTCCTAAGCTAGAATTATATTCTACTTTGATTTGAAAATTGTATAGGCACTCATTCAAAAAATTGATAAAGGTGAATTTATGTGTCTACTATGATTTGTATCATTTCTTATAAACTTTTTAGTGTTATTCTGTGTATTTGTTCAAATCGTAACCACAGTGGTAACCGTCAATATTTCGATTACTACTGTAAGGGTCTACATCAGAGCGAAAAAACTTCAAAATGGGAAGTTCTTGATTCTTTATCCATAAATTCATTATTTTTTATTGTCTAGGTACTGTTGTATTCACCTGATGACGATTGCAGATAGTATAGCAATTGAAACGTTGTAAATATACATTTCAAAAATAAAAACAATAAAAGTTCAGCAGGATGTTATTATTCGAAATGGTTGTATGTATATGTGACCTGAAAATATTGCAAAACGTGGCAGCGATGAAATTGCCAGTATTTTAAAGACAATAAGCCTGCTACAACTGATAAACTTATAGCTTTTACAGAAAACTGCGGTGGGCAAATGTGTGTGGCTTATGGCAACAGCTTGTGAGGGAAGGAGTGTTCGAAATCGTAAACACAATTTTTATTGTCGGTTATACCCAAGTGTGCTAAGTAATCGGAATGTTGCAGTAATTAAAAATATCAGTGTCACTACTTAAAAGACGCTTATACTTCCAACCCCTTTAATGTCAGACAATATAATTTATTTAGGACATTCAAGCTCAAATTTTTAAAAGGTCTACACCAGACGACAAAGAAAACTAAATATCAATAAAGTTCGTTGCATCAAATTTTCTTCTAAAAATCCAAAAAATCATCTAAAAACAAACGTTTTGTGCAAAACTCCACATCGCTCTGATACTAATTAACGTTTAAAAGAGTATCGAAAGTATGTGTACGAAAAATAAAATAAACAACGCATTCAAAATGCGTCGTAACTGTTAATCTTAACTATATTTTTCTTATCACCTCGGTTTCTGTTCACGTTGCTAGGATAGGGGAACAAGCATACCCAGTACTGGGCCAGTGTGAAGTATATCGCGGCGTGCTGTTGCATTGGTAGGATAGGCAACGCACTTGAGGGAACGGTGTTACTTTGTTCGTGAGGTCTTAGGGGCCTGGAGGTAATCTAGTTATAATAGAAAAGTATAACAAAACCCATACGATAAATGTAACTGTTTAAAGGATATCTCTTAAGATGAATCACGTTTTAGGGTTAGAATACAAACTAAAATTTTGCTCGAAAAGGAATGCCTCTCCATAGACTAACCTTTTTCGTTATTTTATGGACGTAAATGTTCAGAATAAATGTGTTGATGGTAAGAGTAAAAATGATAATTTATGAACACAAGCAAGACGACTGGATATACGTTGGTATGACAAATCCTTTCTGCAGTTTATATTTGTTTGAGTAAAATCATATAATTGTATGCAACTCGCCTTATAACCTCGTTTCATGGTCTCGCCACAGTCATGGCCTCGCACCTTCGTCGCTCGTCAATAATTTTGTGGCTCGTCCATAAAACGTAGAATAGGATTTGTTACATAAACAGGCCAAGCATCATAAAAATCGGATAGATGGTTATCTTGATATCGCGTTTACATACACGGTTTGGGGAACCGTTGCATAACTCTCCATCTTATTTATATCAAACAAGAGTGTGCTGAAACTGGGCATTTTTAAGGGCGATACTTTTCGACATACAGACCAAAAAACCACGGAAAAGGGTGGCCCTTTTGAATCTTTTTCGCGCGTACGATATTTTTGGCCATGATCAGCGACTTCGAAAATTCGATATTTTATCGAGATATCGGAGAAAAGTACTAATCTAGAAAAAGGCAGTTTTATTCTTACCATAGGTTAGATTTCTTAATCAAAATTTCAAGTAAACTTAAACATCATTCAATTTTACACCAAAAAGGTACTGTTGGTAAAACTCGATACTATGTACTGTTTTTGGAATATTTTGATTTGAAAATTATGAAGCTGGTATAAAGTAATGATAAAAAAAAATTTTTAAATACGGATGACATTTTGAACACTTACTTAATAATTTAATCATTACTTTATACCAGCATCGGTTATTACTTCATAATTTTCAAATCAAAATATTCGGAAAACGGTACACAGTATCGAGTTTTACCAAGGGTGCCTTTCTGGTATAAAATTGAATGATGTTTAAGTTCACTCGAAATTTTGATTAATAAATCAACCTAAGCCTGAGGTAAGAATAAAACTGCCTTTTATAGGATTAGTACTTTGTAAAACATTAAATCGTCGTTACAGTTATGTTGGCATTACTTAGTTTATAATTTAATGTAATATAACAATAAACTATTTTGTAAATAAGTTTAGTTCGAATTAACAGTTTTTTTCTTCGGCAGATATTACAAACGTAACACCGTATATCAAACTGAATAAATTTGGATAGACCTTTTCAATAAAAAGAGATAGAAGTTATGCGCAGTGGCAGTGCACATATGTGGGTATTGTCAGAGGGGTACGGTATTTCTTACGTCAAATGTAATGTCACATTGGGCAGTACTTTGAGGTTATGTTCCAATTTCTGCTTTATTTGTTGCACTGATATGGTATAGGGGGGATGCGACATACACGTTTTAAAAGCGAGATCACCTCCGCCATATTGTTCAGTGTGTACTGTCAGTACAGACCTGTTAACAACTGTGGTGTTAATTTTATGTTTTGTGTGTGTTTAGTGGAAGTTTTTCCTTGGAAAAAATACTGTAATATTAATGGCTTCATGTGAATTACGTATTTGTGTGAGCAGGTCCCGTGTAGATCATAAGGCATTTCAATGCGCTGTCAGATAGCTGTCAAAGACCTTTAAAAATGGCTACTGTAGGGCAAACTTACGTAGAATTAAGTGAATTTTATCATTGAGTTATAGGATTTTAATATAGTTTATACGTTTAATTGATTTGTAATGTACCGTAATGCCAGCATTTGGTCGTGTAGTGAACTGTGGCAGTAGTGGGAATCGTGACAGTGTTAAGTTTTTAGAATCCCTGTTATTTGCAATTTTAAACATAAATTGACTTAAAATACTCTTTCACAGATTCTATAACTAACTTAAATAAAACGATCACTGAAAGTACAAAAATCAACATAAATTACTCACATTCGAATGAAAACAAAGGTTTGTTTGCCCTACAGACGCCATTTTGGCAAAAGCGTTGAAATGCCTTATAAGCAATCAACTGGAATAACGTTTCACAGGTTAGTTATGTGTAACGGTATGATACAGGGACGTACCCAGTATCAAACCTATATAGACATATTTATTTCATCATGTTCAGTATGACTGAAAATGTTTTCATAGTTATTTTTATCTTAGAAACCAAGTATTTGGAGTCCGAATATTTTCATTATCAATATTTTTCAATTTCATACCTGAACACGAATTTATAGAAATCGGCAATAATACCGAGGCCGGACCTGTGTAGTTGTCCGCCATATTATTACTGACCTAAGCCACGCCTAATGGGTCCACTTTTCTGTACGAAATTCATATGTAACGTCGTCTCAATCTATAACATCTCACTGATTTGTTGTCAATTATCACTTGTCAAATCTGAATTTCAACGTTCAAACCAAAATTATCCCCACAAAGCAACAAAACCCACATATTTGCAAGGACATTGCGCAGTAAAGTCACGAGCTAGACAAGGATGTCTTTCCTTGAAAAGGTCCATTTCTGCTATTTCCTCTGTGTTTTCTCCCTCATCGTTAGAAGCGCTAGTGTTTTAATTTGTTTTGTCGACATATGTGTTGCATATCGATAACAAATAATATTTATCTATGGTTATGACATATCCACAAATCAGACATATCGTAACTAAAGTGATAATAGCGAATATTGTGTGAATCAGAAAAAACATTTCTTTTTGGTGGCTTTGGAAATACGATGTTATTTTAATGCCAGCAAGAGCAGTCAGCAATACCAGCAAGTCAATATCTTCGCCAATAATTTCTACTCTCTTGCAATAGCCCGATTCCTCCATGCGGAAATCGAAATCTTCAGGTTCTTGTTTCAAATCTATGCCAGCTTTCGATAGAATTTTCTGACGGATGCTGATGAATCTCTTTGTTCTTTCTGTTAAGTAGAAACTTTTACTTGGTGAGCGGCGTCTTCAGGACCAAAATGTCGAGCGCGCAAAAATCGAAATAGTCGCCGCGCGAATCTCTCAGCGTCGTTTTGTTTCGTTCCGTTCCGTATCTCAAAATTGTCACCTTGGATCGCTTGTACGAGCACGGCAGTGTAGTTACAGTCAATGAAAGAAATTGAACCCTTTGTGGGGGGTTCAGGGGGGTAGGATCCCAAAAACTCAGATTGATATTCAGCACCTATCTGTAAGCTTTTCCGTTTGGACTATTATTTCAATTACTTCAAATGATATTCTCCCTGAACTATACAGGGTGTCTCAGCGAAATCGTTCATTAGAAGTTTATGAAGTTCCGTCTAAAACAAAGATATGAAAATATTGAATATTATTAATCACGTCCCATTCATCTAAAATATTTTCAGGCTTCTAGCGCTTCGGGTTATACCAGAAGTCGCCATTCACTTTGTTATTGATACTCTCTTTCTCGGATCTCGCGAGGATTGGTCGAAACCCAGACATGGTTGTTATGCCTGTTAAAAATCCCTTCACGCAAAAACGATAAGTTTTCTAAAAAAAGTTCTCATCTTCTTAACCGCGACGATAGAACATCTCACATAAGTTAACTCTGTCATCGGGGTCTTGAGGATGAAGATTTTGTACTAACGAGAACTTGTAGTCGTGAAGTGGTGCTTCTACAAGAACTCCTACTAATTGTCAGGTTTTTTTCGGCAGCTCAAATAGAGGAGCTGGTATTGGTGTCGACATAAGCCAATGTATTCAACTCTTTCTATTCATAATCAACTACAGTTTTTTTGTCGTAATAAGACTTTACCAATTCTTCCAAAACCTACAAAATTTAATTCTATTCTTCTAAATTTACATTTTGTCACCGTAGGTAAGTGTGGATAATTGTCAATAAATATTGTGCAACTCTACTAAGAATTTTGTGACATTTTCCATGAATAAAATACATTAAACATTTATCGGTTTGTATAAGCATTATTTTCTTATTGTTATCCAATATAACTCTTTTAACAATAATATTAAAATAATTAAATCAGAAGCATCAAAAACGTTTAAAAATTATTTCTCGTATCCATAGCAACAATTCGTCGCATTCTCAACATAATGGGTAATAAATTAAAATTTTCTGTTTTTGGGAAATAACTCCAAAACGATTTGTATCGGAACATGTAATAGCACTTTGTAGCAAATTTTATGGCAAATTCGATCGGAGAATGAAAAATATGGTGTGCCATTTTTTTAACATTTTAGTTCACACTGAAAAGTGTCAATTTAGAAATTGCTTTCAGGTAAAGATTTTTATTTCAAAGTATACTTACAATAAAAATGGATCTTTAAACTACAAGATTAATTGGATTTCAACTTTCTACCTCATTTCAAGTAGACGAATTACAGTCCATTTGTGAACGTCAACCAACTGTCAGAATTTCGGAAAATAATTGTTATCTCAAAAACAGTAAAAATAGATGCTTAATAAAAAGATTCAGAATTATGATTCCCATCTAAAAATACAAAAATATACATAGCGTTTTATCTAAAATAACAGAGTAAATAGCGACTTCCGGTATATCCGGAATCATTAGAAATCTGAAAATATTTTGGTTTGGTCAGAACTCCGTAAACTCTAATGAACGGTCTCGCTGAGACACACCGGATAGTCCGGGTACAAAATCGAAGAAAACTATACATTCAAAATATTGCCAACACAGCTCCACCTCTTCTAACTCATCATCCTCAACGTTAATTATAAATGTTAATGTAAAGTTAAACATGTAGGATTTTAGTTTTTTGAGTTAAATTATTCCAAACTCAAATGTAAATAATGATATGCACGGACTTCCACAAGGATCGGTTCTTGGACCAATCCTATTTTATTATTTATAAACGATTTAACAACTTTGAATATTAACGGCAAAATTAACATTATTTGCAGATGACACCAGCATCACGTGGAGAATCTCACAATCCAAATCGCTGCAAAATTCAATAAAAGGAGACCTTCTAGCACTGAAAATGTGGTGTGACTAAAACAGCTTAGGTTTAAATGCAGTAAAAACCAAGGCCATGTGTTTCAAAGGAAAATTAGCTCCGATAGTGTTAGACGACAATAATATAAATCGACTAAGTTTTTATGTCTTACTTTAGACATAGTTGTAAATAGTTTTTTTTAAATACCTCCAGAACGCTTCTACTTAGAAAAGCAAAAACTGGTATGCTTGTTTAGCCTTCAGAGATGAATCGATTCCATCAATTGCGAATTTCTAGTACCGGTCATAGGCGTCCGTTTTGGGTAGGTCAACGGTTATTTTAACGCATAACTTTTGTCTTTAACTTTTAAGCATTTGTGACACTAGATTATTAAATTTTCAGGTATTCTAGTACTAAAAGCTACTCTTACTTTAAGTCATTAGGATACACGGTTTTCTAGAAAAATGGATTTCAAATTTTTTGTTTTTTGTCATTAAAGTTAAATTTATATTTTTGCACTAGTTGGCTCTGAACTGCCAACAACAGTAAAACCTAAGTTTTTCATTGTCAAATTGTTGTCAGTTCGCGAAGTTTATCTTTTAATTTTTACTTTACCAAGCGCCATCTTCAAAGAGCTCTAGCTCCCTTAGGAAGCATTTTCGGACTAGGTGAATTGGGTTAAATTGTCTTAAAATTATCTGAGGAATCTCTGGTCTTCGTTTGTCAGGAGAGTTTCTGGACACCCTGTATATTGACTATTTATATACTTATTTTATATTTGGTTGTAATTCACTGTTTTAGTTGTGTTCATTTTAAACCAAGAATAATTCTGTGATAAATGTATTTGAGATAATGCATTTTATTTCTACTTTCTATTTTATGTTTTTGTTATTATGCTTTGTGACAATAAAGCTGTTTTGATTTGATTTGAATAAAAGTAGCTAATCGCTAATAATTTTTGCCAATACCTATTCGTCAGTTCAAATCACCATTAGTAATTCATTTATTACACGCGATTTTGGATAAAAAAAATAATTCGTATAAAATCTAACACAAAGATAAGTAGAAAAAAAATGCGATTTTTAAGTTTAAGAAGTTCATCTTTCAAACGGCTAAAAACAAAATTCTATGAAATTAAGTGATGCTCTAAAGCCGCTAACATCAGTAAACGTGTAGGTATCATTAAATTTTGGCAAACGAACAAGACGTATGAAATAACAAATAATGTGGTTGCTGCCCTAAAAATGAAGGTCTTCTGTAATAATACACACATCATAAAATATCTGACTAATAGGTATCGAACACAAAGAAAAGTGAATTTCTAATTTTTAAAGCTTCTTAGACCTTTCATCGTTCAATGATGCGTTATAATGTGGACCAGAATAGATACAACAAAATAACCAACAGGAATTTCACGAGAAATTTGGGTTTAACAAATTTCAATAGCATTAATTCAAAACAATTAGTAATTTAAAAAACTAGTTCATTTACCTTTTTTAATACGCATTAACATGATAAGATTTTGGAAACTTTTGCAACTATAACGGTAAATGAACATCATGATAAAATTCTTAGCTGTTATCGCGGTTAAAAATTACTTTTATTACACTTTGCCGGAAATCTTATGCCACTGTGACCTAATTATAATTTTCTGACAATAACCATAAATAAAATTTAAGGTTCTAATTACAACAAAGATTGTAATTTTGATTAATAATTTCTACAGCGAATATTGTATTAGACTTTTAAGAAAAGTATCATAAGACAACCGTCACTCTGAAATCAAGATTGATGACTAACAAGGAAATAAAACGAAATCGTATCCCCCCAAGGTAAAACCACATGTTAAAATTTTTCGTTGTTCAAAAATAGAGAAACTCAAAACAGTAAAAATAATCGCACAAAGAAAAACATTTTTAATTTGCCGAAAAATATATCAATATACTTTCTTGTACCGCTCGCCAAATGCGCATTAAATTTTTAACAGATTGCAATTAGTTTTGTGTACAATGCCAATTAAGCGTACTATTAATAACTACAATTGGCGAAAATAAGCGAAAAAGCATTTACTTAATTTATTCAACAGCTTTATACACTTTATATTGTCACATATTGATTACACAATTGATTGTTGCTAAAATATATTATACACCTATTTCGATTGTGACCTAACAATATCTTTGGAATTTCTCATATAATATCCACAATGTATCCCGTTCATCTCAACATTTATAAATACAATAATTAATCTGTAATTATTATAAATACTATGATTAAAATATTTAGCAAATTTTTTTGCGGCGTTCGCTAAACTTTGATAATTTTCTTTAGTGATATATTTGATACCAAATTACTAAGTCTTGGTAGTTAGTATCGGGAAGGTAATATTTGCATAATTAAAACAGTCCTAATCAATCACCCAACAATTCAATATAAATAATCTAGCACAAAAAATAAATAGCCTAACAGTACACTTTAAATCACATGCTGTTACAGTAAGATAAAACAAAACAAACATTAGTGACAAACATACAATTATGAGAAATAATACAATAATATTATCTAATAAATTACAAATAAACAAAAATATCACTTTCATGTGGAATAGGAATGTATAGAATTAAATTTAAAATAATTATATATCGATAAAACTCTACTTTAAAATAGAATAAGAGCAATAAACCTCCATATAACGTACTACTAAATACTGAGTATCACTTTCAACAAATGTAAGCCAAATGACAATTGCACATGATTCTCACACAATCATCTTTAAGCTACTGTTATTTTACAACATAAATTGTGCCTTTTGAAAGGGACAGTAAAAATGTTTTCATAATTTCTACTTTGAAAATGATAAAATAACTACAGATCACCAAAAGGGTCAAAGTTTACTTCTTGTTTGTTCGGTTGTGTAGTGCTATTGATTTTTGGGCTGCCCATTAACGGTTGTTGAACTCCCATGGGTACTGCATAGGAAGACCACCCATCGGTTGTCCCATAGGTTTATAATTAGTCGTAGAGGTCACAACCGGTGGTTGCCAGCCTGTACCAGCAGGCTTCGCTTGATTTTTTGGAGAATTCCATTGCATTGGTGCACCTCTTCCACTATCGATTGTTAAATTTTCTGCCAAAGAAGCTAGGCTTGATTCCAAATCGCCTGTTAATAATTTTTGTTGAGCTGTAGGTTTCATTGGCTGCGCTGCCTGTGGAACTTGTTGTGGTTGGGGCACAGTTTGTTGTACTGATGCGATGGGATCAAACACTGATGGTTCATTAGTATTAAACATGCTAGATAAATTACTACCCGTTGTGAATACCCCTCCCGAGGCTGCTGCTGCATACTAAAGCCATTAGACCATTGAGGCATGGAAGTGGTAACAGTTGTATTTCCAAAGAAATCTGTCGTAGTTGCACTAGCACCAGTAGTGGGTGCACTAAACATATCTGCAAATGGATTACCTAATTGTAAGAGATCATCGATTGCCTTTGATGGTTGATTTGCACTTTGCGATGCACCAACATCTGACCCGAAAAGATCCAAAATTGGTTCAGTTTTCGTTGGTGAACTTAAAAAGGGATTTGTACTAGAAGCTGTGGGCGAATTAACACTGGCTTTATATTTACTCAGAGCGGCTTCTTCTTCGGCAACCGCTGCCTGTTTCAAAGTTTCATCTATTTGAGTATTATTGGCGGCAGATCCAAAGGCATTGCTCGTACTGGACAAAGCAGATACACCAGTTTTTTAAATTCTTTTGATTACTAACAGCTTGCGTTGGAGTATTTCCTTCTAATGATGCTAAATGTTGTTCTAATGCATCTAACAGACTATTTGGTGCTTTTGTGAGATCAGGAATATCCCCTTATCGATTCCTATATTCTCTGCTACTTTTAAGAACTCCTCAACTCGATCCATCCTAATTAAAAACTTTTGTATAAATCTAGAGCATCTCGGCATTGCTTTTTATTCATCTCAAAGTATTTCTCTAATAAATTAATAATTCCATCATTGTAGCATGCAAATAAGCCGTATAAGGTCTCGAAAAGTAACATAAAACAAACATTTATAACTCCATTTGTTAGATCATTAGCTGTACAATCAAATTCAAGTAGAGCATCTAATTGATTTTGTAAAATCGGCAGAGTTTTTAGTAAGTGCTCCGAATTCTGGTGCGCAAAGTCCCTTCTTCTTTCCCCTCTTCACTTTACAAAATCAAATGCAACCGCACGATACGAAAGAGCCTTTTCATTGATGTAACGAGCATAACGCCTAATAAATGGAGACATATCATAACCTGTTCGAGCACCTACCGCACTTTGCACACCCGCTTTATCGACAAAATTAGAGAGCTGAAAAGAGGTGTTGCTTGAGGCAAGATATTGTGTGAATCTTTCGTTGCCGTAACACATTAAGTGATGAGTTGTTATCAACGCTTTATACACAACCACCCAACTGGTACTTTGAGATCTCTCGATAAGCAAATTAGCCATGTGCGGTATTGATACGTTCGGCTCGTTCGTACAATGCACTAAATAATCTAAATGTTTCTTTTAGGTCCAAGTAATTCTTCGGTGGTTGCTTTGCACACGGATTTAGCGAGACCCTGCCCCGCTAAACTGTGTTTTGCGGCCAATAAACGATCGTTAATTGTTTGTCCTGCCATTGTTTCTTAATTTTAATTCTTTTATTTAAACACAATAACAAAATCTCAGCTGTTCGCTTACTACTTTCGGTTAAAAAGAAATGATGGGTCGATTACAGAATCAGGCCGGCGAATCAATAAATCTAACTTACCGATAACGCAAGCGCACGACTATGCGACCTCTACGTTAGAAAACGCTAACACACAAATTTTATATACAAAGTACTCCGACGTTAAATCTAAAGGATTTGTGTAATTCGAGTTTAAAGAATAAACAATATAATTGTAATACAGGATCTTATGCCGATACGCCCACCAAATTGTAACAAATGAAAACGTTAAAATAAATGCATTTATCTCTTTCGATCAGCAATACAAATTGTAATTGAAACGAGAATAAAAATCTTTAAAATTTATTAAACTAAAATTAACAAATAACTTAACATTTATGATTGGATGCAATCAATTGTAATTTAAAAATAAAAATTAAATATTTTTTCTTACAATTGTACTTAATTTAATATGTATACAGGCTAAATCATACTTCAACCCTTGTGAGATTTCAATAGTACTCTGTGCAGAATAAACCCAAGTTATCCTACAAGACTTTTCGTTAACAAATTTAAAATTTCTACCAACTTAAAATTGGGTATTTTACTATCAGTCAAAATAGGAATGGTCATCAGTCTTATCTCTTTAACTAATAATCCCACAGTTTTAGGAAAGCTAAAAATCGCTGCAAAATATTTCAAACTTCTAAAATTACTGTGGCGTAGAGTGACAATCATTCTCAAGGGTAACATTTCGTCTGTCTGGTTCTTAGTCTAGAAAATGGAGCTCAAAATAAGACAAAACCTTACCTTCCACTTCAAATTCTATACTATGCCGATGGACGCTTTTCACTTTTAAGAGAGAAAATTACGCGTAAATGCCAAAACCTATAAAGCTTTATTTTAAAACTTAAAGTGAGTAAAATTTTGATTGGATTGAATTGTTTTGCTTTGAAACATTATACAGAGTGTCCAGAACATCTCCTGATAAACGAAGACCGGAGATTCCTCAGATAATTTTAAGACAATTTAACCCAATTCACCTAGTCCGAAAATGCTTCCTAAGGGAGCTAGAGTTCTTTGAAGATGGCGCCTGGTAAAGTAAAAATTAAAAGATAAACTTCGCGAACTGACAACAATTTGACAATGAAAACGTAGGTTTTACTTTGGTGGCAGTTCAGAGCCAACTAGTACAAAAATATAAATTTAACTTTAATGACAAAAAACAAAAAATTTTCAAATCCATTTTTCTAGAAAACGGTGTATCCTAATGACTTAAAGTAAGAGTACCTTTAGTACTAGAATACCTGAAAATTTAGTAATCTAGTGTCACAAATGCTTTAAAGTTAAAGACAAAAAGTTATGCGTTAAAATAACCGTTGACCTACCCAAAACGGACGCCTATGACCGGTACAAGAAATTCGCAAATGATGGAATCGATTCATCTCTGAAGGCTAAACAAGCATATCAGTTTTTGCTTTTCTAAGTAGAAGCGTTCTGGAGGTATTTAAAAAAACTATTTACAAGGCACCATCTTCAAGAGCTTTAGCTCCCTTAGGAAGCATTTTCGGACTAGGTGAATTGGGTTAAATTGTCTTAAAATTATCTGAGGAATCTCCGGTCTTCGTTTGTCAGGAGAGTTTCTGAACACCCTGTATTAGAGTATTTCAACTTTTAAAATTATCCCCCATTATGGTTTAATGAAAAAAAAAGATATTTATCCTAAAAATAATTAATAATTTGTCACAGTATTTTTATTAAAAATGTTACGGCTTAAAATATTCCTATTTTTTTTCAATGTTTCAAACCCTTAAAATCTATTATGAATCAATTTAAAAATATAATTTACTTTCAACAAAAATGAAATAATTTATCAGTGTTTTAATCTCGGTTTTAATTTATGAATGTTATGGAAACGAACCAGAGACCGTTGCACATATTGTGGAGGATTGTCAATTAACAAAGTTTAAAGGAGGATTTGTAAACATTCATAATTTAACGGACGAAGCTGTATTATGGCTTACTAATCTGACGAACATCTGAAGTTAAAAATATTTTGTATTCTCTGTCCTGATTATCTGTTTTCCTTATTTTGTTTGCTATTTCTTTAACCTCTACCATTTTTTCGTCATTGTCGTGTCGTAGTGTATACCCGAAAGTTTTAACACTGACAAGGACAGTGACGATTCTGATGTGGCAATGATTGTCCTACTCAAGTAGGCGTCAAGTAATCACAAATCAAGAATTACTCTTAAAGACGCAGACTGCTGCAAGGCGACCAAAACCCAACATTAAAAAAACCAAATGTAAATACAAATTAAATTGTAAAATTCTACAACTAAAAACGTGGGGCGCATTTTGCAAAAACGATTTTAATGGTGCTAGGCGTTCTTGGTCCGTAACAGATCTCATAACTAATCAAAACTTTCGGAAAGATAAGAAAGAGAAGTAATAAATAATAATGCACCCCATTTCCAAAAGCATTGCAGTACCATTACACCCCATTGCCACATTTCCAAAGACATTATCTTTACATTACATAGTATTGCCCATTTCCTGACTATTGCTGTGACTTTTATAAGCATTACTCGGTTGTGGACCTAAATTGGTACAATTTGTTGTGTTGTTGTTTTATGTGAGCCAATTCAGTACAGCCCTGTCCACTCCCAACGCATACATTTGTTGTGATTCGGCTTCACTGTATTTCTATATGTCACAGGCAAATGATGATTTCAGTCAAATATGATTTGTCCAGTCAAATAGCTTTTGACCAGGCATATAATTGAACATGTTAGAGTATTCGCCTAGGCAAAATTTGAGGATGTTAAGACGCACGCCCAGTTTAAAATGAACTACATGGGGATATAGGAAACCGTTGGATATACAATGTCGGTTAAATGGAACAAAAGTTGCGTACTTGTATGCCTATATATAATCTGAGTTTACTTTATTAAAAAGCCGCTTGAGTATTTAAATACAGGGTGAAAACCAAAATCGGTGTATTAGAAAACCTTAATATTTCACTTGTTATAAGAGGCACGTTGATCAAATTTATAGAATAGGTGTAAGAGATCGTGGCCATTGTGAAAATGTAATAAAAAATGTCTAGGCCTACCGTTTTCGGCGCAACCATGTTTCCGATATCCCCATGCAGTTCATTTTAAACTGGACAGTACTTTTACTTTAAATTACTGTAAATTATTTAATTATTTAATTTGTTCTTTATACAATAGTTCAAAAAATTTATTTTAATTTTGATTAAATAAAGGTTTTGAATTCCAGAGGCTATTTTTTTTTCAAAATATCACACTAAAATTAATACACTGTTGTACTTTTAACCACAAAAAGTACCTCTTTCCAAATTTGAGATCAACAAGGAGGGTTACAATTAAAAAAGTTTGCTTTATGAGGCGAGAGCGATTTCAAATGGTTGATAAACTACCAATACCATTGCACTAAATTATCGCTCAGTGAAATTTCTGTATGAACGCAGTGAATAGGTATATATTTATTATTCTGTGGTAATACTGCCAGTAGTCACATAGCATGAGGAACGAGAGTCAACATTTTATTGCAACTTATAGTTACCCATCCACGTTCCATGTTGAATTTAACATAAATGCAAAATTAATTAATTCTTATTATTGAAAAACTACCTACTCAACGTCACCAGATACATCTAAGGAGATAGTAACGTAAACAAAAATTTCAATGTAAATACATTAATTTTGTGATATTGCCCCATTGCCGTGTTGCATTTCCGAACATTTCTCACATTTCAGAACATTCCTGCCTTGCCGTATTGCATTTACAAACATTCCTCAGAATTCGTAGACATTCCTGCATTGCCGTATTGTACACACATTTCCAGAGTGAATTCGCAATAATGGGATTGTACCTCCGGTAGATTTTTTTTATATTTTGTTATTGTAAGCCACTATTTATAACCGTAGCACAAATTACCCCAAAGTGCCGTCAGCGGGTGGCAATAAATGTAAACAATAAGCAAAAATATTAAACAATCGTAATAATGGGATTGTACCCCTAAATTTTTTTATATGTTAGTAAATGTAGTTCTGTCCGTATAACTCTTGCAACAAATTATCGTAAAGTGACATCAGGGGGTTACAATTTTTATTCTAAGTAAAATTCGAGGCCAAAATCCAGCAAAAACATTAAACGATCGCAATAATGGGATTGTACCCCTGCAGATTTTTATATGTTGGTCATCGTCATTGTAAGGCAGTTTTATAACTCTTACAACAAATTACCCCAAAGTGCCGTCAGGGTGTAGCAATTTTATTTTAAATGTAAAAATTCAGCAAAAACAATAAAGAATCGTAAAAACGGATTATACCCTATTCCTTTCATCATAACCCACAATAAAATCCACAAATGCCGTCAGAAGGCGCCAATTTTCTTAAGTACAAAATTTAGCAAAAGAAATTGTTAATAATTAGTAATTTTTCTTGCAGGACCGACTATGCGAAGTTGGTGTCTTGAACGTTCCACTTTTCGTCGAGTTTAAATTATTATTAAATGAGAATTGTAGCACAACGAAAATTGTTCAAATTTGATAATATAAAACAATGTTTGATTTGAAGCTGTAATATTTGTAATACTGTCCCCACTTCATAACAAAATTGGTATATCGCTCAAAACGCAAAGGCCGTTTTAAATCCAAGTGGTGCTACAAAATAAATAACATGCTGTATTTTTTAAAGCTCTTGATGAGATCTTTTGAACCTTGAAGAAAATACAGTGTGTTCTATGTCGGTTCTATTTAAAAAAAGTAAGTTTATGCTGCCACGACTTTTAGAAACACCATGGATAATAAAAACTAATTTTAAAATGTGCACACAGTAATTGTACTAAATGTGACAAATTTTAAAATTCCCAACGATGTTATGTTCCAATGTCAATAGTTTGTGACACCTTGTATATAAGAATGGTCTTCAGAGTCCTATTACATAGTAAGAACCAAAAACTCTATCGCTTCCCTATAACTTTAACACAAAAGGTACTAAGAAGTAATTTTACCGAAATTTTATGTAAAATGTAAGATACCTTATATTTTACATAAAATTTCCGAGTTTTTTACGGTTAATAAAATATTAGTAAGATGCCCATTTTCTGGGTACTGGGCTCTAGAACGCTTAAATTTAAAAAAATTGAAAAATAGCATCTCATTTGAGTCGCATTGTCGTACCCTTTCGAACGATATATTGCATGCCTATCTTTGCTTAAAATTTCAGACAGCCCCACCTTGTGGCCGGTATCCTTCGGTGGGACTGACTTCAAACATAGCCTACGCTCTAAGTGGGAATGTTCTAAGAATTTTGAGGTATTGTTTGTCAAAATCGGTCCAGCTGTTCCGGAGGAGTAAATGCGTAAGAAACAGACAGACAAACAGACATTTAACAATTTTATATATATTGATTTATCGTTTCCATTACATATGGCCCCTACATACAGGGTGTCTTTAGCTGAGTGCCAATTAGAAATATCTAAAGAACCGTGATAGCGAGAAAATCAGAATTTGGTATACAGCCATTTGTGATCAAGATCTATTGTATTAAAATATTTTCAAATGGCGTCACTTCCGGAAGTACCCGGTAAGTTGATGACAACTTGGTTTTTTGAATGTAATGACTATGATTTTATTTTTATGATTCCAAGTTGAATTTTAGCTCAACTTTATGTAATGTACACTCATGAAATTTAAAACTTGGACACCACAATTTCTGTAAACAAAAGTTTGCACATTGTGAAGCGGGCTTAAGGGTATCATTTACAATTCTAACAGCAGGTAGTCTCAGCAGGGGTTATCTTATAGAAGGACTGTAGAATGAATCATTACACTAAGCACGTTTTAGAAAATAGGTAATTTACGTTGCTTACTTAATTTTTTCTTTAAAGAATATATTTGAAGGTATCGCTAATTAAACACCATAGCTCGATTAATTATCGAATCAAAATTTTGTTTAGGAAATGTTTACAAAATAAAATTAGAAATAATTTTGATTTAAAAACGTCTACAAGCAATAACTTTTAAATTAAATCAAAAACTAAACATGGTTATTTGGGTTGACTGATTATTACTTATTTTTAAATAAATCTAACCTACTAATTATTGTAAGTTATTAAAAAAATCATTAAACTCTCTATTCATAATATTTAGTCCTTACAAAATGTATATTTTATGACGTTTCATTTTTTCTGTAGTTAATATAAAAAGTGAAAATAAAAACTAAGGCAATTCTTATTGTCAACGTATATATTTAGTTTTTGACAAGAATTTATTACATAATTATAATTAAGATACCAAGTTATAGTTTAAAATTAAATGAAAACGTTTTTTTAAATAAAGGTATTACTATATAAATAAATATAAGAAATCAATAATGGGTGTGACCTCCATTATTATTGATACATTCTTGGAGGCGTCTGCTCATTGACGCTATCAAGGTATCAATATAATTAATATTAATCGTTTCCCATGCGGTATCAATGGCTGCAATTAGTGCATTACGGTTTACTGGTATAAAATTTGGCCCTTGTTGTCTTCGGATAACAGCAAGTATTCGAGCCCAAACATTTTCGATAATGTTAAAATCTGGGCTTTTTGCTGGCCAGGGTAACAGCTCCAAGTTATTTTCTTGTATCCAATTGCGCACAACCAGTCACAATAGAAAAAAAGTGTTCGAAAAATTCTTCGTGCGAATCGCTGAAAAAGGTAAAGCAATGAAAGTTCAGCTAGAAGATGATGTAAAACTGATTTCTCTGAAACCGACACCGACGATATTGTCAGTTTAAAGAACAGTAGTGAACGCGAAAATCTTGATGAATACTTAAGTGATGACAAAAAAAGAAGACAAAAACATCGCACTAAAGGTTAGAAGTTTGCGCCACCCTGTATAAAAAAATCTGTGGAGATACAATCCCATTATTACGAGTGTTTAATGTTTTAGCTGAATTTTTACACTTTGAATAAAAATTTGCGGCCCCTGCCCCTGACTAGGCCTGACTTTTTCATCTCCAGTTAATTTTATCTGTCGGAAACGCGACTTTCTAAAAATTTGATTGGCTCAATGCTGTGTTCCATAGTAGCTAACGGACTGATAATATGAAAAAATCAGGCCTTATATAAAAATCTGCGGGGTACAATTAAATTTTTAAATTCAAATGCATTTGATTACAAATTCAATTGTGTAATATTTAATCAAATTTCCATTAAAATTTGACGTTTTTTGCATTGAAACGAATAGTATGTTAAAAGTTTGGGTTTTAAAAAAAGGGCAAAGAATAAATTTAGAAAAAACAGCAAAAACTGCCAAAAACATTAATTTAATGAATACATATTTCAATAGATCATCATCCAACAAACTGAATTAATTTGGGCAGTTTTTGGTATTTTCTTTTTTCTATGGATACACAATGTAATTCCAATTTGGGACGGACTGAATTAGTTAATTTTATAATTTACATTAAAACTTGGACATAGTAGAAGAAAACACAGTATGTAACTGGCAGCCAACAATTTTTTTTATAATACATTTATAACACTTTACCACTTGATTCGGCAGACATAACGGTGACAACTTAGGAGACCAACTACCATCAGTCTAAGCACTGTTGAATTGGTGCACCAATCAAAACATATCCAGATTTACAACTAAAATGTAATCTCTGTCCTATGCTATAAACACCATCATAGTCTACAGCTTTTTCATGTACAAAATACCCATTCAAAACATCTTTGGGGACGTTACATCCTATTATTTTTCTGTAGGAACACAAGTTGCATTGGCACCTGTCCAAATACCTTTTTCACAAACACGGTAATGACTTTCAGGTGGTGTCAGTTGAAACCTTGTTTACACGAGTAAATAGCTAGAACACCTTTTTTATATCTTCCATCATCACTTTGATTTTCAATTTGATAACGTCCATATGATATGTAAGGAGGTGGATAACACCTGGCCACACAATGCGGTTTAATAGTTTGTTCCCAGTGACCATTCAAGCAAATAATCTTGGTGGTCCTTCTAAATTAAAAACCACTCTCAAGTAATGAATATGAATCATTTGTTGCGAATCCATCATCGCTTAATAAATTCTCAATGGTATCTGATATTATTACGCGTTCTAATTTCTTCGTAATCAGAACATATTGATGCATTTACTAATGGTGTCAAGTAATTCATCCCCAGGGAGAAATTAAACAAAGAAATTGGAAAATAGGTGTATAAGGTTAACTCCATTATTTTTTTCAACGCATATTACAAGTAATTCTAGTTTTTTTTACTTAGAACGACATTACTCGTATTAATACGCATTAATCACTATTATTAAACAGTACGTTAATTATCATTATTAGAAATATTGTTTGATAAAAAACATTGATCAGCTGTTGTTGTAATTTCCGGCGTCGTCGCATCGCCACCTTGTGTTTGACACACTGTTAATTGATGATTTTGTCCTGGATGATATAACAGGGCATGCTCATAATTATTAGGCAATGAAAGATTTGACCTACAAAGATAAATAAAAAAATTTGTTACTTCTTAAACATTTACCCTTCCAATAAAAACGTTACACATTGATGGCATCTCACAGCCAAATATAGCAATACGTAACTGAACGAAGCGCTTGA
>JALBCR010000430.1:0-187669 GCA_030710515.1 Abscondita cerata | reverse complement strand
TCAAATTGCTTCGTTCAGTTACGTATTGCTCATTGCAGGAATGAAAAGTGATTTCCAGTTTAAAGAGGAGTGCGTCGAAGTGGCATCCTGTCGTTAATGTTATTTAATCCGGCAATAGTTGCTTGGAAAATAGCCTTGAGTGACATTATATGTCGTCATGCAATGGCGGTGCTGTTATATTTTATGTTCTTATTTATCTTCCATAATGTTTATAATATTATTGCATATTAATCCTAAGCTGGGTAAGAGTCGGAATGTTTAGGTTTTAGCGATTTTCCTAAACCTTGAACCAAATGCTTTGCCAAGACGGACCAATCCACAATTGCACACGGTTTCTTCACCACACTAAACATTTATATACTGATCCTCTGGGGCACCATACATAACGCTTACATCAGAATACAGTAAAGAAAATAATAAACCATACAAATAAATAAATAATAAAGTGGCAGAATGTATTAAACGTTGTTGTTTAGTTCAGCTACAAGTTGGTCTTTTGGTGAGGTAAGCATGACTTGTAAATTTGTGTATCATCTGCGTACATATGAATATTCCACTGTAGGGAGTTCTGCTGTAAAAATTGCAAATAGCATCGGCCCCAGTATACTGTTTTGCAGGACTCCATATTCGTTTAATGATTCGTTAAATACGTCGTTGTTATCTAAGGTCCAGTGGCATCCACATCCACGTGGTCACCACAACCAATATCACTTGCGGAAATAAAAAATATTTTATTATCTGGTTACTTGTTCTTCGGGTTTCGGACAATTCGCCCCCACAGTTTGCCCCCGAACAATTCGCCCCCGGACGATTCGCCCTCGGACGACTCGCCCCTAAGGATAATTTGCCCCCGGACAATTCGCCCTCGCATTTACAACTGTAAAAGAAGTCAAAATAAATTAGACATTCGCATCCTATTGGCTTTACGTTTTATGTATTCTAATATTTATTTTATTTAACTATAAATTGGGAAAAATCTGTAAACCTTCCTGATGGAATTTATCCAATTACTTAAATTTAACAGACACCACTAGTTATGATGTTAATCATCATCAGTAACAGAAACTAGTAGTAGTAACTACAGAAACTAGTACTGTTTGTCAAACGATTTAACGAAATCTATAAAGTTTTAAAATTTTACTCAGCTTCCATTGGCTTAACGTTTACTCAACCAACATTGCAGTTTGAATATGTATCATACTTATTATTGAACTCTAATTAAAATGTGTGTATGTTCAGGAGATTCAACGAATGTCATTCGTAATGTTACTTCACATAATCACGCTGCTGATGCCACAAGACCAGATACTTTGCGTGTACTGCAAACGCTGAAAGAAAGAGCAGCGAATACTGAAGAAACGACGCAACAAATATTATCAACTTCCTTAGAAGGGGTTTACAATAATATTTTATGCAGTTTACCGAGAAAGGATACTATGAAACGAATGGTTCGGCGAATTCGAAATGAAGATAATGTTCCGCAGATTCCAACGGATGTCCAGCACTTGGTAATCCACGAGAATACGAAATGCTAATCGTGAATGGGGAAGAACAGAGATTCCTTCAGTATGATTCCGGCCAAAGCATATTACCTGGAAGAATGTTAATTTTTGCTACCGCAGAAAACTTAAACATTTTGACGAGAAGTGAGAAATGGTATGCTGATGGTACATTTTCGGTTACACCAAATTTATTTTACCAATTATATACAATACATGTGCAGCATTACGCAACCATAATGCTAGTTGTATATGCGTTATTGCCCAACAAAACGAAATGTACCTACATAAAAAAAGCTATTACAAGAAATTAAACGTATTGGTCCAGGTTAACAACCAACACAATTGTTAGTTGATTTTGAAATAACTGCAATACAAGCGTTCCAGGAAGAATTTCCGGAAATCGAAGTTTCGGGATGTTTCTTTCACTTGGCGCAAAATATGTGGAAGAAAGTTCAGTCAACAGGATTGCAGGTACTGGAATTATAATTAATCATTATCGAATTTTCATAATTTCTTTTTACAGGTTAATTATCAAAGAGATCATGTTTTCGCTTTATAGGTGCGTATGATTACCGCTCTTACCTTTGTACCACCTGCGCAGGTTTCAGACATTTTTGATGTCTTAGTCGAAAACGAAAATTTTCCGGCAGAAGCTCAGGAGTTGGAAGATTATTTTGAAGACAATTATATTGGTCGCCGTAGACGTAGGCAGAGGCATTCTGCTCAATTTCCTATTCCTTTATGGAATATGTTTGACCGCACAATACAGAACCAACATCGTACTAATAATCACGTTGAAGGATGGCATCGCCAATTTCGTGGAATATGTGACGCATCCCCAAACATTTTGAAATTTATTAGTGCCCTCAAAAGGAACAAATATTACAACATTATCAATTGAACCAATTTAAAGCTGGTGCACCTGAACCCAGTCAACATAGAACTTATGTCGCTGTAGCTGAACGATTAAGACAAGTAGTGTTAGATTATGAAAACAGGGATTCCTTAGATTTTCTTCGAGGAATTGCACATAATTTTACGTTTTAAATGTTTCAATAAGTAGTTTTAAATAAATAAATGTACCTATTTTGATTTTTGTGTTTTTGTGGTTTGCATTATTTTTGAAAGTATGGGGGCAAGTGTCCAGGGACGAATTGTCCTTTGGGTCGAAGTGTCCAGGGAAAATTGTCGGGGGGTGAATTGTGGGGGCGGATTGTCCTAGAAGCCTTGTTCTTCACAGCCTTCTACTATATCTTAAAAGTGTGGTTTATTAAAAAAAAATCATTAGCGCATTAGCGCTTTTGAATGTCTTGGTACCGTTGTACAGCGTCTAGTCTTAAAATATTTTAATTTTGTTTCTTCAACTGATGCATCTTTAGGAATTGCAACATAAACGTGAATAGTTACCTATTCAGTTTTTGTTTTGAGCAGCAGAGTAAGCATACTTGTTCTTTCACAATGTGTAAGTAATTAAAAACAAGTTCTAAATTAATTTTAGTATTTTGACAAGTTGTGTCTTATCTGTAGATTTTCAGTTTGAAAAAAAAAAAACAATGACGCATTATGGCTATTAATCACCGGTGGCGTACAATCCGCTGTTAGATTTGATCAACAGACATCAGACGGCATTTAAATTGCAGTTGTAATATTCGAATTTGGGTCTGGCGAATTAAGTAATCATATACGATGCTATGATTTAAATTAAAAGTTAAGTATGTGATTATAAGGTGCTGCTTCCAGAATACCTATTCCAATTTAAAACTTTCTCCTTGGAGCGTTTGGCGAATGGCGAATTTTTCGTAATCACAATATTAATAGTTCAGGTACAAATATCAAAAAAAGCTAAATAGCGGTTCGTTGCCCTTTTAGATCTCTTAATTAATCTACAGAATATACGTATTCGGTTTAACATAATTTTGAAAGCTGTAAAGGCAGTCAAACCACTGTCATCAATTTCTTTGTTAAAATATTGTCGTAACCCTATGGACAGTGGGGTAAAATTTTTGTGAAAGGATGTCATGTGGCGCCATCATTTAGAAATAATAGCAAATGACACACCATAACAGACAGTTGTAATAGATAGCTTTACAATATTGTTTCACAAACCAATTTTCATCAAATATTTATAAAATTAATATTTAATTCCAACAGGATATAAAATTATTTACAATACGTTCGAAATATCTAAGTTGTAGAAAAATTTAAGATGGATGTGAAAACTATTAGAGACAATTTTGTTTTTTTAGGGTGCCCTAACAACCCTTAATTTAAATTCTCCAACGTTTTGCCCATCAAGCTTGGGCTTTATCAATGACTAATGAAACTCACGCTTGGAGGAGCATTCTTAAAAACTACAAAAAAATTATAAAATGCTATCTAAAAGTTATATTTTTCTTATATACCTACCTATAAAATTAAAGCTTTTCATTACTAATGAACAATGAAACAGTCTGATTTTATTAATTTCAATTACATTTGTTAAGCAGCAATATGCCATGACTGTATGTATTTATTAAGTAATAAAATAGTATTTGTCTATGGTACACGCCTAAACACTAGACAAACCAGTAAATGAAGAAAGTTGTTACGCATGATTGGTTGTCTATAGAACAACTTTCGTTGTTAAATACGGACAATTTTCAAAACACGATGCTCCACTTAACGGCAGGATCTTTAATTTGGGAAGTTGTAATAGTAAAGTAAACATTTAACTTTCTCCACTAATTAAAATAAAATTCAAATTTTCAAAATATTTTAGCAGTTGATAGCAATCGAGATTCTTCACTTACGACAAAATTAACATAAAAATACTTACTTAAGATCTGCTGTAGAATCCACCAGCAGTCGGACGCAATCAAGCATCCTCTGGCCGCCGCATGATGCAAAGCTAATGTGCTATTCGAAGCACGCTCCAGTGCAGGCATATCTGAACAGCTTTGTGATTCCCAGAGTAGCCAGCGTAGAACGTTCAGCCTACCGTATCTGCAACCAACAATACAGCTTAGTTTTTTGTACAAACTCTGGGTGCATAACGTGTTGTGACTAGTTAATAGGGTCTCAAAGCAACGTTTAATAAAAATTAAATAAAATATATTGTATGTTTTAGATGGACTTAAAATATTTAATTACCAGGAGTTTTTCTAAAAATTTTAAAACCTAATTACGTCATTCGTCACTGTCCAAAATTCTAAATACTAAGTTTTACGCTACTACTTTTTAGACTCCGTATTTATACAATCACTCAGAAAACTGTACGTGTTGAATACTAAAAAACTGCATTATAAGCGATACCAAGAAACGAAACTTCAAAATTTTTAAACCTTTTGCAAATAAATAACACGAAGAAGTACCTACGTGAGCAGTTTGTGAGATATACCTACACGGGCGCCGGTCAACATATTTTTTTGTATAAACATAATGTAGACACGGAATAATAAATATATTGACGAAGTATTATAATTCTGTGATGTAGATACTCAATCTTTCGTAGAAAAATATCGAGTAGTGAGAAAACAACGGTGATGAAAGTATTCAATAATTTACATATCATGAAAGTGTGGTATTGTGACGAATGAGTGCATGTAAGTTTCAGAATATTAATGGGGAAAATTAAAGTTTTCGATTCAGGCATGCATAAATATGTTAGCTGTAAGATCTAGTAATAAAAGTAATAAATTAAAGTACCTGATCGCTCAAAATCTTCATATGACAAGAAAACTTTTACTTCTGTCACAGTATTCAATTAAATTAAACAATAAACAAAAGAATAAATTAATTTATTTACATACAAATTGCATAATTTGATAAAAATGCAACCAAAAATATGTAATTTGTAAACAAAACCACTTAAATTTGTTTGATTTTAATGTGAGCTGCATTTTGAAGAAGTCTAACTCTAGTAAAATAATATTTTATTACCTTTATTTAGTTCTAACATTCTCACTTAAGAGCATTAATTTTGAAAGTTAGCTCAAATATAAAATCTTTGTTACCAATAAATGTACCTATTCAAAAAATTAATTTTTTCAACTTATTAACAAATATCAAGATTATCAAAAAAAAAAAAAAATAATAAAAGAGCAAAAAGGAACGGGGGCAAAGACGAATTAACAAATAAAGAATACGATGACTCTTTGATTGTCTCTTATATGTTTATTTCACGTTTCTCACTGAACGGTCTAGCAGATTTGCAAGCGTTTCAGGTTGTCATCGTCATTGGTAGTCGTCCTAGTGGAAGCGTTCACCATGTTCATCGCTCATATCTGACTACATTTTTGGTGAAGGGTAGGAATGCGTAACTTGTACTCTTAATATTTTACAATTCAATTTAGGCTGCAAAGCAACTTCATTTTGTGGTCCTTTCAAAACTAAATGCTAAAAGTTCCTGGCAAACAAAGTCAAAATCAGCTTGACAAAACACATCATCGTCATATTCTTCATCGAGTTCTTCTAAAGGTGGAAATGATACATTTGTTGTGAATTCTGAGAAGTGTTTTCGAAGCCTTATAACCGATGAAATAATAGAATTCTTTTTTTTAAAACCAGTTTTGAGAGAAATGGTCGAGCAAAAAATGATTGTTGATATGATTGATTGGTTCTCGCCATAGTGTGTAGGAACGCAAAGACATTGATTGTATTTTGTCTTCTCCGATTGGTAAAGATTCACAAACACGAATTACGACAGTGTTTTGGAGCTTGCCTAAATGCCTCATACATATTCCAAAGCAAGTTGTATAACGTGTTTGTATTTTTGAAACATTTTGTGACGGTAGTGGTACATTTTTGCTAATGAAAAAAACTTCTGATTTGACAGTTGTACCAAATTATGTCAACGCATTTACAGAGCTTACTTAATAATAACAAAAATAATTATAAACCAACTTTTGTTTAATAACGGAATATTGGTATACTTTTAACCGATCACGTTTTCTTTATTACTTTGAAGGTAGAGCTAATTTTGGACTGAGTTTTTATAGTACCATAGAAAATCATAAACTGAATAAGAATTGGATAATTTTAGTAAAGTTAAAGATCCACTATTAACCAGTGCAAAATGTCACTTTATATGTCACAATATTAAAATAATACACTTTTAAAACTAAAAAATTAATATGTGATAAATTTTCTGTATTGAGGCCGGTTGAATATAAAAATATAAAATGGCTGGTCAAATTTTAATCAAACTTGGAATTTAGAGGTGTTTGGGCATAATGCAAATAGCGGAGAGAACGTTCGAGAGACGAAATTTCAATTGTTTTCTTTCAAAAAACTGTGTTTAAGGAGTAAATATTTTCAAAAATTATAATTATACAAAGATAGGTTAAGAAAGATAAATTATCTGCAAAATTTATTTAAACTATTTTGTCTGTAACATATATTTACCATTTCAAAAATAATTTGTTGTGTGTTTTTAAACAAACTTGGTATTTGATGCTTTTCTACAATATTACCTTAGATCTGAGAATAATTTAGATGGTCGAAAGGCGTCGTTAGAGAAGGACAGTTGTGTTTTTATATTTTTTCAAAATACTTTGTACGATGATAGCTCCATTTCAGATTTAATAGAAAAGTGTTGAGTCACTTTCGCTATTTTTGATCTTGTTCTATGGTTGACAGTTCTTTACCTAGTAGATCTTGCAGAAAGATGCGCCGACGATTTAACATTTTGATACCAGTTGGGTTGTTTCCGAAAATATGATAGATACAGCTAAAGCAACAACATTGACCATATTATAGAACATTGCCTGAGGCTGACGATGAGTGTTCCTTATTGTGCTAAAATATTTTAGCAGCTTTTGCATATTATCCAATGCTTCTTTTTTTGGAATTATAGTAATGTATCATTTTTGATTTGTCATTTGATCCAGATGTTTTGTTGTGTTTGGCGTCACTATTCTATTTCGCTTTCAAACATAAGAGCATAGGTTCACTTTTCCATTTTTACTGAAGCCAAACATCGATAATTTTTTCCTTCTTATTTGATTTTTTGAATTCCAGTAAATGTAGTCGTTATTTTGTTTCAATGTTCCTACGATTGACAATTTTCAAGAAAACAACCGTGCCATCAGGTGTGATGGGAAAATTATCTGTTTTAACGTTGCAATCAGACCCTTTTATTTGGAAGCACAAGCCTCTAACAACTCTTTCTCCATGACCTATTTTTCGTTCACTTGGACCTTTTTCGGTATATATAACTGACTAGTAATTGATATAATAGATAGTCACACACCCAGAACATCTTCAAATCGTTTTTAGCAGGTTTGGAAGTTTTATATAGGATGAAGTGTTCATCGGAAGGAATATATTGGGCCTGTACTTGTATCGTGGTATATTTCAATTGATTAATACAGGATGCTTTAAAAATAATGTCCTTGTCACATGTTAACTATACCTATGCGACAGTTACGTAAATACGAAGACCACATAAATAAATTGGCGATGAAATAAATTCAGAGAAATTATTCAATTTTAAAAGTCATCTCTTACAGAGGGGTAACAATTTTTTTGAAATGTGAAAAAAAGACAATAATACGTATTTTTTATTGGGACCAGATATGTTAAATAATTAGGGGTTGTCTTATAACTTTGGCTCCAACACTTGTATGCAAGTGGACGAAAAACAGTTCAAACATTTATTGAATTGAAGGAAATTGTCATTGTTGTAAGAGTCTATAAGTTAAAGGTAATTGTTAGACAACAAGAAAACGTCACAATCCCTTGACCGGGTTGTAAGTTCGAAACTAGAAACATTTACACATTTAAAAAATTATATTGTTAAAAGGATGTAAGAGATGATTGTTAGAGATTAAAAGTTTCTTTGAATTCTTTTCTTCCCCGATTGAAAATGATATTGTCTTCCCATTTACGTAACTGTCACATAGGTTACTTGCAATGACCAACTTCACCATTTTGTTAGAGCACCCTGTATTATCCACAACGCTACACTATAAAGCCAATTAAAACATAGCACGATACAAGTAATGACGTAAGCTTTAAAAAAAATTGTTTTTAAATGGATGACATTATGTTGTAATAACCGCTGCTAGTAACTTGGAGCTCTCGAAGAGTGTCTTGTGATCTTCATTGCTATAACTAACTTTTCTAAACTAAACTTGTCTAAACGGCAGTTTGGTCGATGTCCTTAAAGCCTAGTTTCCATCGATCACTTGGTGGTTGCTGCTAACACCCACTTAAGATTAATTTGCATAATCCACTCATTTCTGTCACATCGCCGAATCCAAATACAAATCCAGTCCGCTACATCACCGCCGGAGTTGCGCAAGTCTCCGTCGTTTCATCTACATTATTTAATATTTACACCCACGACATTCTAAAACTCCACGTACCGAACTAGGCCTGTACGCCAACGTCACCGCCACCTTAACACGATCCTGGCAATCCAAACACCTAACTCAGTATCTACAAATGGTCAAATTCACCAAATACCTTGGCGTTATCCTTAATAACCACCTCACGTTTGCATCACACACCCAAAAGCCGAGGCTCCTTCAAGTCGCTCGCGAGTCACTTATGTCATAAAAAGTTACCTATCACCGAAAAACAAACTTCTCCTTTACAAATCTATCATAAATCCTACTCTCTAATGCTCTGCGAATCTTCCGTCTGGAGTTACGCCGCCGCCACCCACATCCAAAAATTCCAAACAATCCAATACAAAGCCTACAATCTACATCACGACACCAATCTACCTACTATACTAGCACAACTCCGCACCACACCGTCTCCCACATCACGAAAACCAAACTCACTCCAATCCGATAAGCCACCTATTTCATCAAGTTCAAACACCCCTCAACACGACGAGGTACAAGGAAATTTTCTGGCCTATCAATCATGCCATGACAAGACAAGACGTTTTAAGGCAGTTACATGTGTAACGTGCGTATGGGTACCAGGAATAAATAAGTTTTGAGTTTGGAGTTAGTTAGTAGTGTTTTTCCCCGTTTCGCAAGCGGATATTTACATTTTTTCAAATGACCAGAAAACTTTCTTTCGAAATTTGGTGGGAACTTGAACTATCCAATTTTGCGATGTTGCGGTTTTAAAATTCCCGTACCACATACATTCTTACTTAGTAGGATCTATTAAAAACAATTTTTTGTATCGACGGAGACGTGCCAATTTTTGAGTTTTTAAAAAGAATTATTTTGATGCGACTTTTCTTCTTTGTTTCCATCGTTGTCCGTTCTGCTACAACAACCTCAGGTTTATCTTAACAAACCCGTATTCACCGTTACCCGTGAGTTTCAGATACTTATGTTTTTTGTTTAAGTAACTATGTGAACAAAACTGAAATCAAAAGAGTTTTGAATGTCATATCGTAAATTATAAACTGCGCTAAGTGTTTTGTAATTGCGTGCATATTAACTTTCGGTGCAATTTTAATTCATTGAATTGACATTTTATGAGTATTTTAAGTTATTAATGCAAGACGAGTAAGGTTAAAATTTTGTTATAGACATACATTTTGTTTTGATATGTATAAGCGCTGAAAACATTTAATTAGATTCGTTGTTTTTTTAATAAAAATTAGTGATCACGTGACCAATTTGATTTTTCACTATTTCATTAATGTTAATCCCGTATAAACTTTGTCTATTTGGTAAGTTTATGTTATGTTTTAAATGTCATTAATTTTATAGATTTTTCTTTGTAACGAGTTTTTTTTCCTTATTTATGTTTTATTTTATTTGCGTGTCTTAAGTTAACTTTTATCAGGTTTAGGACAGTAATTACAACTGAAAAATACTACCGTTTTACGAAGGCCAACCACCCCGTCCACTGAGCTACGGAGCTTTGGTATACGTCAACATAATTCAGCTCATCCGAAGTGGTGTAAATGTCATTTACAAATATAATATGGTTTATAATATTTTTTCTTAAAATAAAAAAATGCCACGAACACCAAACTGAATCACCAGGTAAATTATATTTAATATTGTCAAGCTTTGCAAAATATCTTTTAACATTAATTACAATAAGTACAATTATATTGTTTTTTATAGGATGCTCGATGTAGACTATCAAAACAGTTTTTCTACCTGTTATATCAAAATATTTTAAATTATTACTCCTAATTTAATTTTGCGAGATGAAAAATTGAAAAGAAATGTACCATAAAGATTCCGTGAGGAATTTAAAGATCAAGATGTAAAGAAAATCGTTGAAAGAGAGTTGGAAGAGAATGACAGTGTAAAGAGGAAGTTTGTGCCAAACAAACAATGAAGGAGGTTTAGTTAAAAGTACTGAAATAACCCAATTGCCACCGTTTATAATGAAGAGATTCAGTATAGGATTACATGTGGATGAATAAACTGAAGAAGGTTGCACAGACGTAGCCAATTACAAAGACATCAGAAAAACCTTTAGAGAACAAGGTACTGGTGGTTAGATTTTTAGGTAGTACGAACATATTGAAAAAAATAGTGAGATGGGTTCATCAGAAAAAGTGCAAGAGCTTGAGATAGTAGAGAAAAGGCAAAGAACCATGGCAAGCTCGAGATCCAAGGTTTGACGCAGAAAGACTGAACAACGCTTTAGACTGAAAAAACTAGAAAAAAACTGAAAAAGTATACACGTTACCTAACAATAAAGTAGAGAAAAAAAGGATAGCTTTAGATGCTATTCGAAGCCAAGTGTACGATTGGACTCAAAATTCAGTATTGAAAAAGATGAATTTAAGGGCTTCTCACGAAAGCTTCTTATTAAGAAAAACTTTTCGTAACATTTGCACTCTTATTTAGGGAAAAAAATATACTATTCACCGTATCCGTTTTTCGAGTGCCACTATGAGGATCTCGCTTATCTTAAGAGATACGAAATTGGTTAAATTTGGGCAAAGTTGTGTATTTTCATGCCAAACAATAATCTGTTTTCAGATTTGACCTATCTTTAACAGTTTACGACATATAGCAAAAAACAAAAATTACGATTTTTCGTTATTCTGTTTTAAATCAAAAACTAATTAAGCTTGTTTTTCTAAACAAAACATTCTTCAGGCACTTTTTCATGTAGAATTAGAATATGGCGTTGATTTCTTAATACTCTCCAAGATAGCGGACTAACAACTGTCAACTTCATTTTTCTTATGAAAACAGATTATTGTTTGGCATGAAAATGAACAACTTTGCCCTAATTTAACCAACTTCGTATCTCTTAAGATAAACGAGATTCCCATAATGGCACTCGAAAAACGGACACGTTGTATACATTATACACCAAATCATAATCAAGAGTAAAAATTATAATTTGATCGTAATTTGTACAACTCTGGTCAACCAAAACAAATATTTTTACATCTTCTGACACGGCAGATTAACAAAAATAGTTATTTACATTAGAGTGTGGAAAGTAGGGTTTTACGGCGCGACAGCTGGAGCACCATAAAATCATTTACAGACGAAATTTGTATACTATTTTTTGGCCGACAATCATCACCAAAAAAGTAGAAAAAACAAAATTATTTCCACTGATTCTAAGAGGGACTGGCTGTTTAACCATTTTGACATACACCACCTAATATGTGTCAGTTCATTTGTATAACTGACGTATAGATGGCGCTATCAATGTCACCATCAATAAAAACTAAAATGCGCCCTTATTCTATACATTATCGTGTCAAGTATGGTGTTAAGTAATTTTTTAAAATCAATTTATCGGATTTTATACTTAGTTTACATTCCCAAATAGCAGACAAATCAGCCACTACTTTACCGCATAGTACCGTACTTTGGCGCATAATACGGCATTGTGTGTAAAAATTAAGTTTCAAGACAAGTATGAACAAGTGAAAAAGCTGCTTTATAGACCAAAAAAAAATATTACGTAAGTTTGTTTATGATTCTATTAGTATGAAGCTTTATAAACAGCATTGATCTTTATGAATGGTAGGTATCTATACTATAATTATTCGAACCAGGGCCAGCTCGAGGGGTGAGGCGGTAAGGCGACCGCTTCAGGCGGCATTATTTTAGGGGCGGCATGGCAGCATTTCATAATGTTTAAAACATTTATGGTGAAATTTAAATAAATCCGAAGAATGCCGTGTTTTAAGTGAACGTGGCATCATGGCAATTGCAGATCTATGCATACCTCTCGACGCGACAACGGCGACCAACTCACAGATTACCACGGAGCGCATTACACACTACTCAGTCAACTATAATTATTTCTCTTTAGGCGTCAGTTGCTTGAAATGATTTATCTAATGTAGTACAGGATTGTGCAGTGTATTGTTAATAGTTGATAGTCGGGATTCGGGAATAGTCGAATAAAAATTCTGGTTAATTTTAAGCGTTATAAAATAATATTTAAATAAAAAAGGTTAGGCTATTTTTTTAGTGAGTTAGTGATCGGTATTACTAAATTAATATTTTTAGGCCTGATTTTCACACGTATTGACAATGAGTGATTTAAAAAGGAAAAAGCTATCTGGCAGCGAGTATAAAAAAAAGCGGTTGGCAAAAGAAAATCAGCTGCGCAAACTCTCTGGTACAATAGAAAAATTTATAATTCCTTCCACTTCCACATCTCTCTCCGTTCCGAATACAACTGAAAGTTATTTAGAAGGTTCAGGATCAGACGGAGATACAATAAAAGAGATTATTGTGAAACCATTCAAGGAAAATCAAACAGTTTATCAGGATATTCCAAAAAATGATGACGATCAACCTGACACCAGAGCCTCTACAGATGTAGTTACCGAAGTTGATAGTGACCCAGCTTCCTGGAAAAATTTAAGTGTTTCCCAACATCAGATTATAATAGAAAAAGGGCCAATACAGGTTAAAGGCTTTGATTTTCCAAAGACGATTCTGGAAGGCATTTTTCTCATTCATATTATTATCGTATAATGTCTAATGGAGAAAAATTAGAAAGAAAATGGTTAGTTTACTCCAAAAGTACTGATGCTGTGTATTGCTTTTTGCTGTTTGTTATTTAAAAATTCTGATATTAACGCGGCAATTGGTCAAAAGGTTATAGAGACTGGAAAAATATTGTTAGAAGTATAAAGTCTCATGAAAGCTCTGGGAAACATATGGACTGCTTTAATCAATGGAAGGAAATGGATAATAGACTAAAAGTGGGTAAAACAATTGATGAAGAACATCAGAGAATTTTGAACCTAGAACGGCAGTATTGGCGAAATATTTTAAAAAGAATTATTGCTGTTATACAACTATGCGGTTCACAAATGTTGCCACTTTGGGGTACTTCCGATAAGGTTTTGAACCAAATAATGGACATTTTTGAAAATAATGGAATTACTTTCTAAATTTGATTCTGTCACTAGAGAGCATTTGAGAAGAGCTTCGTCTCAATCAAACAGTACCCACTACTTAAGTAAGAATATACAAAATGATATCATAAGTCTATTAGGAAAAAAGTTCGAAATACCATCATTGAAAAAATTAAACGTGCAAAATATTACAGTATTATATTAGACTGCACCCCCGACGTAAGTAGAATAGAACAAATGTCCTTGGTTATTCGTATTGTGACAAAAGAAACCGTAGAATTTGTTTGCAAAGAGTATTTTATAAATTTTCTACCTGTCGAATCGTCAAGTGGAGCAGGACTTACAGAACTGTTAATACAGGAACTTAACAAATTAGGGCTCGAAATTGGAAATATTCGCGGCCAAGGATATGATAACGGAGCCAATATGAAGGGAGTGCACTCTGGCGTCCAAAGAAGAATTTTAAATGAAAATCCAAAGGCGTTTTTTGTTCCCTGTTCCTGCCACTCCCTGAATCTTGTTGTGAATGATGCAGCAAAAATACAGGCGAAATTTCCAATTATTTTTCTCAAGTACAAGAGTTATTTGTATTCTTTTCGGCTTCAACTCAAAGATGGAGTGTACTAAAAAAACATATTTCATCACTAACGGTAAAGAGTGTAAGCGATACAAGATGGGAAAGCCGTATCGAAGCTGTTAAGCCGTTAAGGTACCAACTCGGTGAAATATATGATGCATTAGTTGAAATTTCTCTAGATGAACAAAAGACGCTGATACCAGGAACAAAGGTAGATCATTAGCGTCCATAATTTCTAGTTACAAGTTTATTTGTAGTACTATAATTTGGTATGATGTTTTATATAAAATAAATTTGCTGCAAAGTCCAAATATGGTGCTAAATGAAACTACCGCTATTTTAAAAAATATAACTTTATTTTTAAAAGAGTTTCGTTTGAATGGCTTTAATCAAATGTTATGCACGGCTAGAGAAATTGCTGAGGATATGGAGATCTCGCCAGAATTTACATCGACCTCTTCCTCTTAGAATTCGGCGCAAGACGAAACTCTTTCAATATGAGGAGAAGATGATCCTATAGAAAATCCGCTAAAACAATTTGAAGTATCGTTTTTTAACTGCTTAGTGGATATCGCCATTAATTCAGTTGAGCAGAGATTCAATCAGCTGAAATCCCATAGTCAACTTTTCGAATTTTTGTATGATATTCCCGCCCTGAAACAAATGGACTCAAAAATGTTTTGAAAAGGTGTCAGGATTTATATATTCAGCTAACTGATGACATAGATCCAAATGAATTGCTTAATGAGCTTGTAACTTTAAGCGAAATAATGCAGGATAATAAATGCACAAAGCCTTTAGAAGTTTTAAACTATTTGGAGAAAAACAGTTTGACCGAAAACTTTCCCAATGTAGCTGTTTCATTAAGAATTCTTCTTACCATTCCTGTATCTGTGGCAAGTGGAGAACGTTCTTTTTCGAAACTTAAATTGATCAAAATTATTTACGTTCAACAATGACGCAGGACAGATTAACAGATCTCGCCATACTTACGATTGAGAATGATATATGTGTAAATATAGAATACGACGATATTATTGATGATTTTGCCAAAGAAAAATGCAGAAAAGTTTTCTTATAAAATGATAAATACTGTTTCCGGTTTTCGTAATATTTTGTTTTATTTTCTTGTATCAATACCTTGTTCTTGGGATTCTGTATATTTTAGTATAATAAATTTTTTATTTTATTGAATTCTACTTTAATTTCTTTTCAAAGGGCGGCAACATTGGGTTTTGCCTCAGGCGCCAATTATACACGAGCCGGCCCTGATTCGAACTTATTATCATCGCACGCAAACTGGATTGTTGAACTGCTACAATATAAGCTAATTTATTAGAAAGCAATTTTATATAAAACTTTTCCTTACATTGTCAACGACAGATTTAAGAAGTAAATAAATGTCTACCTAACATTTTGGATGGTAACCAATAATAAACTAGTCGTTACCTCAGAGGTTCATTGAGCTATAACTATGTGCAACATTTTTAAATTACCTTTTGTTAATTCAATCGATTATTAGTCTGCATTTTAAGATTGCAAAAAGAATCCCGTTACTTCAACATTTGGTCTTGATGAAAATATGAAAATTCTGCAAGAATCTCGTTTAGGTACACCTATGCAGTTAGCACGCGTAATGGAATATATGAATGATTAAAACGTAATTAAGAAGATAAGAATAAAACAAGTAATAACGGTGAGGAAAATGAAGATAAATGAAATTCGGATAAGTTCTCTTAATCAGGTTGGAAAATTGATTACACAGTAATTTTGAAACACAGTTATCCTTCACACGATGAGCACATTTATGGTGTAAGTGCACTTCCGAAATACGCCCATAGACATTCAATAAATAAAAAAACGTAGTGAAGGTTTTGTATATTTATATTATAGACACACTATTTGCATAGGTCAACGTACAACACCGCTGCATAAGGATATGTGGACTTGCATTATGTAATACATATTTATTGGGTAACATTAACCAAGGTCAATTTCAAGCTTAACGTATTTAATGCATTCCATGTACATACACATACAGTTACAATTCTTGTTTCAAATTTTATTGACTTTTTAATCTTAGAGTAAAGCTGAATAAATAGCGACACTTTTACATCGAACAACGAAAGTTAGTTACCCAATCTTTCAAGCTATGAAAAAAGTTTGTACATACAACATCTGTTGTAGGTAGTTTGAGACTGTTTCACGCTTGTTGGGTCGATAATTCTAAGAGTGTCTTAAAATTACTTGTTATATATTACGACAGTTAGATGAGCTGATGCTACAATTTCGATTGTTTGCCCATTAAATGTTGAATATTTATTGGTACCAGTTCATACAGTTGTTCGGTTTCACTATATATTCGCATTCTTAAGTTTCTCGTCGTAAAAGTTGTAATTGAACAATTATTACCTTGGATGGTGTTGTTTTCGCTAATTAGAAAAGTATGTACTACATCAATATAATGCATTTGCAATCGGAGACTTTCTCAGCACCGTAATTGCTCTTGAATAAAAGAAATCTGTAGAAATTTTTTTCTCTATGTTTGATACCGACAAGATTGTTCAGAATTATGTAAGTTCTTCCATAATAATTTAATTAGTCATATGCATACAATTTGTATGTTGATCTTTAATTTATTTGTATTTCATGCAATCTACGAAACTAAGTTTTAATTCTTCTGGCTATTTGTTAACCTTTATGTCTGTACAACGACTAAAAGAACGTCGTAACTGCTTCCCTTTTCGATATACTTTTTAAGTTTATTATTCATTCTAGCTATTAAGATACTTTTCTGTTATTAGCTTTTTTTTTTTATTTTAAAAAATTTTTTAAAATTTTTTTAAAAAAAAAAAAAAAATTTTTTTTTTTTTTTTTTTTTTTAAAATTTTTTTTTTTTTATATAATTAAAATTTTAATAAAAAAATTTTTAAATTTTATCTTTTTTATTTTTATAAATCTCTTTTAATAAAATTAACCGTCATATGTTAAAGTATTTGTAAAACATAGGTTTTACAACAAGATGTTGCGATATCTAGTGCCGCTCGTGTCAACGTCACTCGAGTTCTCTCACTCTTAAAGGGTCCCAAAAGGACGAAATAGCTGTCGACTGTTTCTCGGTGTTTCATTCATATTGAACAAACTCTTTGCAAAATTACAGCAGGATATTCGAGATTGTTTTGTTGGCGTTAAACAATTGAAGAATTGAATATGTAACTGCTATGGAGAAAGTTATATAGGTTATGATAAACCAAACCCTTCCTGAGCTCTACAAAATAATCCCAGGATCATTTTAGCCTCTGTATACATATTTCCATTCGTGGCCAGTTACCTTTTAATACAAATTTCTTATTTTTAGAACTAAAATAAAACGCTATAATACGCCATAAATAACGTAAAAGAAAGAATTCTAAATAAAACCGCCTTTAAACAATGCTCAGTTCCGCCTATAGCACTTAGAAGAAAAGTCAAGCACCCTGTGGAGGTTAAGTGTTGAGGAGTATAAACAAAGTATTCATAGATGAACAAGAGCTGGAGCTTAATCAACATATTAAAGATAATGAAGCGTAAAGATGGTAAAGACAATAATTTACACAAGCTCAAGAGAAGCATTTATATTTCTTCCTCTGTTTATGAGAAAAAATATCGAAATTTTTATCAAAAATGGCTAAAGCCAGGATATCATCTGCTCAGAGAAATGAATTAACTACAGCGGATATTTGCAGATCAGCTGAAGGGAACTTCATACCACCAATGTTTGCAAATGAATTGATGGATGGAATATTGACGTATTCTCATCATGGTTTAACGATTTTTATCCCATACTAAACCATCTGCAGAAGATCACATTCTTCTGATATTGGACGACCATAATTTTGTGCTTAATCTCACATTGTACGCACAAACTTCAACCACTTAATGTTGCCACAATCAAATAGATACATTTTTGAATAAAACGTATTTAAATACTATCAAAGGATTTAAATAATGTGAAATATGACTTCTCAATTCTGACGTTTTTGCTACCAACATGAGTGATCAAGAAAGCAGAAAGAAATCTTGGAACCCGTTCATCAACTGCAACACCCGATAGAATCCATTGCACTATGTCGCTTTCTATTCTATTTGCAGCCTACAAACAAGGAGAGGACAACGAATGCCTGAAACAACCTCCATACAAATAAGTGTAGCACCTGATACGACTCCAGTTTCCGGTGAAGGTGTGGATAGTAACTATAGATCTCTTGTTCCACTTTTCGTTAAATTTTTGGTCAATAGTTACGAAAAGTTAAATTTTTCGTCACTTCTCAGATAGTTTTTACATTCGTTTTTAAATCAAAATATCGGTCACACTGATTAGATTTAAATTCAAAATAGGTTTAATCCCTTGCTTTAAATTTTTTTATCAAAATTAGAAAAATATTGTTTATAACACGTAACAAAACATGATATTTTGTAACTTATTGCTACGCTCGTCTCGCAATTATCACGTTTGTTTCAAAAATCATGCGTTCTCCGTCACTATTATTTTATTAAATTTTTGGTATGTTTCCTTATGTTGTACTTTTTTTGTTATTACTATGTGTTGTGTATTAATATTTATTCCGTATTCTTCACTTAAATTTGTTACTTCACTCGCCACAATCTGCACTCTTTTTTTGACTAGCTGCTATCAGCCGGATATTTTATGCTAGATATTCCGCTTTTTTTGCCTGATAGTGGAAGTCAAAATAGACTTAATATATTTTAACAACTTTAAATAACAATTAGATTTCTGTTATTTGCACTTCTGAATCTTTTTACACTTTCAATAATATTGTCAAAATCGGTTCCAACTGTTACTTACAACATGTTTTTTAAATAGTTCAAACCTAAAAATTTTTACTTAAAAATAAAAAACCGGAAATACTCATCTCCGTCAAACTTGAATGAATAATCAATTCGGCGATAATATGCGGCAATAATTTGTTATAAGTTTTTGCTGGTGGTTAGTCAACGGCAGAACAATCGTGTATCTCGCCAAAATGTTAATAGATGGCAGTATTTGTTAGAGTTGTTTTTTACTTTCATGAAGAGTCATTTTGTGATAAGTCTATTTCTGCTGAGCACCTTCAAACACTTATTGTTAGTGTATACTCTCTGAGAGAAGTAAATTATTTATTTCAAATTTCACAAATCTTAATTCAGTAACTAATTTGTAAGAATCATTGGGTATGTGATGAGTAGATGATTCTCGATGTTTCATAAAGAATAAGTATTTCAATCGTTCCCATTGTTTTTCTTCGGTTTAAATCAGGATAAATTCTGTATCTAGTAAATTAGCAAGCGCTGATGGTTTATTGTTTTTTCTTTTTTTTAGCGTCTATTTTGAAAGTAACAAAAGAAAACTCCAAAAAACTGGAAAACGCCAAAAACTATATCAGCATTTTCCTTTTCAAGAACAGTTAAGTTCCATTACTTTAATCTATTTCGAATGTCCTTTGCTCAAATTCTATTGGAAAACTGGTAGTATGTTTGATCCCTGTGGAGATAATGTGCGAATCTATTAAAAGCAGATTATGATTCACAAACCGATGTCATTAGAAATACGAAACTTTGGAGAGAAGACAACAGCCCAATAATTACTCCAAAGTTGTACAGTAAGGTTCAAAAACTTAAAGGACAGATAAGTTCTTCAGCGGACTGTAAATTCGCAGTCGTTATCGTAGCAGCGACCTCATTTTGAGGTATTTATTAGCTACAAATAACAAATAAAAATATATAATCCATTGGGATCGAACCCACGACTTTAGCACGACGCTGTAACAACTAAGCTAATCGGCTTCTTGTCTATAGTGTGTGTTCTGTTTTCATATAAGAAAGCCGTTCGACGCAAGCGCAAGGTTTATTATAAATTTATAGTGATTGCAGACGAAATGATAATTGATAGTTTTTGTTTGACTACTTATCGTAGTTTTTCCATTTTATATATATACAAACGATAAACCCAAAACGATGGAATATAGTACGCTCGCCCCAGGCCACTAGTTTAATTTTAATGCACATGTAGTTATAATTTTAAATAGCTAAAATGTAATGGTGTTCAATATAAATTTAAACCACTAAATTAAAATTCTCTTTCCATAATTAAGATTGTTTAGTAATAATTTTAATTCTGATAATTTTCATTTGGCAACGTCACCTACAGCTACAAATAGGTTCATGGTGAAAGACCATTGGCGTGATTTTACAGCTTTTAGACTACAATATGACTACGGCTTCTATATGATAGTACTTGTCGTCCATTCCCTGAATTTCATATACTAACAAGCACTATAAGTAAACTTCTCAAAGTTACCAAATTACAATATATTAGTATTAAAATTATCACTACAGTATATTTCAAAACCAAGGTAAGAAAGTGCTTCCTTGTAGACCGCGGGCAAAATTTGTAAACCGAGCCAAAGGCAAGATATAATATAATTGCCTTTTGAGATTCGGCAGTACGAATTCATGCAGATAATATATTTCATAATGGTGCTGTAGGAGTTTATATTGGATCCTTAAAGTGTCTACTCGTTTAACCACAGGGTTTAACGTTGCAAATTGACGAAGTAGGCATTGCAAAATTGAATTCGGGTGTTTAACATATGTTTGTAACATATAAGTAAATATAAACACTAAAGAAGTATCTGCAACAAGTTTCTTGCTAGTTTCCAACTTTCTGCTTTCTTAAAATTAATTTTAATCAGGAACTCATCTTTTAAAGTTTTTTGAAGTTATCAATAACTTAACCTCAAAAAACCTTAAATTACGAATAATGTCACTTTACATGTCAATAGAAAAAATATTTTATATTGTTGAATTAAGATTCTTAAAATTTTTAGATTGAAGGTTTTAAATAATACTAAGCACACCTAGAGGGTTTCTATAAATGATTGTCTCATCAAGTAGACAACTAATGGACAAAATTAACAATAAACGACGAACAACACAAAATTACAACCAGGGTTAATAATTACATCGGAACGTTGTAATAACTGACAACATTAACTTAAATTAATTCACTATCAATTTAAGCGGTAAACTTGTATCACAAGAAACCGAATTTAAATTATATCATTGCACAATTGTTATTTATGTACCGAAGAAGTAAAGGTACACTCTATTGAGCCGAGTCAGCGTTTGATGACCGAAACGCATCTGAGTTCAGAAAACTTGGTTGATGAATATTGATGTTCTTTAATCTTTAGATTTCTCAGGTAGCAAATCAAAAGCCACTGCCGTTCTCTCTTCGAGCTCATATGGAGTGCAAATTTCACTTTTGGAACTACTGCTCATCATAAATGTATAAAACTTATTTGACATAAGGTCCGAATTTTGTTTGTCATGATATACGCGGTAAAAAGTAAAATGCGGCAGTAAAGTATTTGGAGACGTGAATGATTTGCTAAGTTTATGTTATGGCATTTGAAAAAATGACATTCTACATACTGACATACGGATGTAAAGTCATACTTTAAGGTTATGTCGACGAAAAAATATTCTCTAATGCAACATTCACATAAAAATTAGAGAGTTTGTAAATATTTTAAACAAAAAGTCCGTAAATTAAAATGCAACTTCAAACATTATAAATTTTGTATCCTACATACTAATTTTCAAAAAAACGAAAAAAAATTGCCATACCTTAGTGAGCTCGCGCATGTTCTGTGTTGTACAGAGCTTCTATAATTGATTGTGTCAGCAGAAGGGCGTTGGAAAATTTAAAAAATGTGAATTGATAGTGAATTAATTTATGCTAATGTCACCATCTGTCAGTTATTTCATTGTTCCGTTGTAATTATTATCCGTGGTTGTACTAGTATGTTGTTCGGCGTTTATCGTTAATTTTGTTTATTTAATTGAGACAATCATTTATAAAAACCCTGTGTCAAAACAACGGACTATGAAGATGGACAGTTTCTCTTACTCAAGATCTACTCTAAAAAGTTGTAATGCATTTATTCACTGTTACTTAATTAATTTCACTTAATTAATGTATATCTTTAAGCTACATTCCTCCGTTCGTACACATTCAAATGCATCTGCGCATTTTACCCATTTTTTGAGGGTTAAAAGAGCAATACACGAGATCCGATCCAGCTCCAACTTAAAACATCGAAGTCATTTTGATAGTGACCATAGTGATGCTTTCGTACCCCACTTGGCTCCATCGTACATCGTATTTTTTGGTAACGTTTTTCACACGTTGAGCACGTCGGCCACCACCGTCTCAGGCGATTATCTAGCGAGGAAAGTTGCACTCAATGGTTATGTTTTATTAATTTATTTATTTAAATAACAGCCGCACCACAGCCAAAAGCCAATTATGGGCGAGAACAGCGAAATACAAAACTAAAAACGAGTCAGATAAAATAAACGTAAAAGTAATTAGAGGTAGGTAGTACAAATACTATGATACAAATATAATGCAGAACAAATAAAAGAAGTAACGTTAAACGAGGTAGATAAGGTAAATCGATCAACCAACTAGGGAGTCGCTACTAAATGATTTTATCTCGGTTATAGGCGTATGAAAAATATCAAATTTACGTAGAGCACTGCTGCTGCATACACAGAAAATAGAAGAGGACTCCAGCACACGAGTACGTGGACTGGGTAGGTAGAATGTGGTAGGAAAACGAAACCCAGGTCAAGGAACGGAAAAAATAATTGTGCCAACAATTCAGGGCAATCGACAAGGTAGTGAATAAGTTTGTATAGAAAAAAGAGAAGAGGTGGCGCGACAACTACTTAAGTCAGAAACGTTGAATCTAGCTATTATCAAATTGCGAAAAACCTCTAGGAGGGTATCACCGTGATAAACTAGAAATTTTAAGAATTTGCGCTGAATGTTCTCCAAAGCGTGAATATGAACGATACGTAGGGTTTCAAACTACCGAGGCAAACTCCAGCCGAGTTCGAATGAGGGTTCTGTACAGCAAGATACCTCTCTTGCGTCAGCGCTTAAAAATCTCTAGAGTTTCTGATGATAAAACCAAGAGTTTTTATGTGAAGATGAAACAATAGATTCAATGTGCGAACCAAAGAACAGAGACGATTCAAAAGTGACACCCAGATCTTTAAAAACTCTAGAGCTAGTAATGGAGACGTCGGAAGAAGAATAATTAAAAAGAATTAGGGACTTTGCTCTGGTATAAGAAACGATGTGGCATTTAGAAACGTTTAGATCTAAGTAGTTAGACCGACAACATTCATCAGAAAGATCAAGCCTTCTCTGAAGTACAAGAGCATCAGACATATCACGTATTACCTGAAATATTTTTATGTCATCCGCATACAGAAAACAATGATAATCAAGAATAGGTGCGACGTCATTGACAAAGATATTGAATAATAAGTGGTCAAGAACAGAGCCTTGGGGTACATCCGAAGGGACACTTGAGACACGCAACCGGAAACCAAGCAACACAACAAATTAGGTTCTATCACATAGGTAACTATTGAGTAATTGTACTAAATTGTTACTCAAACCAAAAAGTGTGAAACTTCGAAATGAGAATATCATGGTTCAGCCGATCGAAAGCCTTACTAAAATCGGTGTAGACAACGTCGACCTGGAAACCAGAATCCAAGGATTCAGCTAAAAACTGGTGCATGGCAGTTAAACTGGTAATTGTAGAACGCTTTCTAATAAAGCCGTGTTGACAACTGTGGAGCTTTTGGAAGATTCTAGAAGCGATTGGTTATATAAACAAAATTCAAAAAGTTTTGAGAAGTTACAGAGAAGAGCGATGGGACGATAGTTAATACCAACGGATCTGTCGCCTTTTTTATGAACGGGAATAATTCGAGCAGATTTCCAATCAACAAGAATGTGTCTTTGTTGAGGATCAGATTGAATATGTGAAGTAACGGTGTCGACAGCACAGAAATGCAGTCTTGCAAGAAGAAAGCAGGGATGAGATCAGTGCCTGCGGTAAGTGTGGGTTTAATCTTCTTATAGCGAAAAGCAAATTAGACTTGACGAAATATTTAGGCAGAGAGATTACGTCAACAACCTAATGTTGAGGCACAAAAGAGTGCTGGGCATTACGTCGCTAAAGTAGCTACTAAAACGTCATCTTGGTCGTCACTGTGAACACCAAAATAAGTGATATTAGAAAGTATACCGGAGGAATTACGGGCTAGATTGATGTAAGATCAGAAATGATTAAGGTTAGACCTAATGTCGGTCTTAATACGTATCAAGAAGCGTTTATGAGAAGTCTGAATATCAGTCTTTATCTTGCTGCGCAGCAGTCTAAACCGATGAAGAGAAGTAGGGTCATTAGATGTTTTAAACGTTTCATAAACTTACCCAAAAAATAATAGTTGAATTGACGCAATAAGAGCTTAAACTCCTCCCGGTACAAAAGTTTACAGAGGCATACCTAAAGACATTGAACTCTCACTCACCCTAAATCATCGGATACCTGTTCCTTAAAAACTTTGTGTTGGATGCGATTAAAAAATCTCACTTTTTTAACAACAATTACTTATTTCTAATTTTATTAAAAATTATAAGAATTAAATGTCACTTAATGATACTAGAGAATAACTTTTATTACTTAAATCTGTGTAACTACAAATAAAATTTAACACATAAATAAGTAAGAATCAATTTATAATGCAACATAATTAATAAACAAGTGATTAAAACCAAGAAGCATTTATGAAAAAAAAAAGATTTGATTTAATTAACAATACAAGATTGTAATACTTATAGAAAAACAATTAGTCGTTTGTTTTCAATGGCAATTACATAAAACAAAAAAATTAATTGAATTCCTCGCTACAACAACGGTAACGTAACCATTATATTTTTATTAAACATCTTACGGAACTGTCGTACGCTTTTTTAACTGGCCTAATTGATTATATAAACATTTATTAACAGTTTAAAAGGTGATTAGAGCATTACGAGTAAATTTTAATTCTTATTAACTGTCACTGAAGAATTGAGAAATTATTGAAAAGTCATGACAACAAAAACCTGACATAGCTAATTTGTTACCAGTGACGAAAAGCTATGCTCGTCTCGCAATTATCACATCTGTTACAAAAATCATGTTTCGTTACGTGTAACAATATTTTTTATTTAAGTTTAGAAGAGAAATTAAACCTGTTTCGAATTCAAATTTTAGTCGAGTGTGGCGGATGTTACCATGCTTACCGTTTCTATAACATCACCTCCCCCGGAATGTATAAGACCCAGATGAATCTATATTTGCATATGAACTTCCCGAAGTTGCCGATAGGTGGCGATACGTGTTACATTATTATAATATTATAGTTTCCTGTTATTTTCACACCTAACCTAACACTCAATTTAAAATTAAAGATTAATTCAAACAAACTGAATAGTATATTCTAGTAATATTTATACAAATGAAATATTAAAAACTTTAAAAAATCTATTTTTAAATTATTGCGTGTTTCCGTCGTGTAGTAACATTATTTCGCAATATTCAATCAATGACGAAACCGGAAAGCCAACGCATAACACCATCCATCGGTGACTGAAGGAAACACTAACACGTACAGAGAATCTACTGCTTGGACGTTCTACATTCCGGGGAAGATGATGTATATTTGATAATATAATAGAATTAAAAAGATGATGTATTTCTGATAATATAATAGAATTAAAAATTATCTCGAAAATTATATTGCAATTTAATAAATTTTGTGTCTATAAATAATTTTGATACATTGTTCAAGTTACTCAATTTAAATTGCTCATTTAAATTGTTGTTAGTTTTTATTTAAAACCGACAATAATCGAAATCTGATTATTCGATTTGTTCCCACCACTTATCAAAGTAATCTGTTTCTGTTAAATTTTATAATGTGAAGTTTACATTTTTATATTTTATATGCTGTCAACTGTCTGGAAAACATAGTTTTGTGGTTTGCTTTCCTTAACAATGCAACGACCTAGTCTAAATACAATCAAAAACATTTTTTTTAATTACAGTGTCATATTGTAATTTTGCGCGGGAAATTTAAATTATCAAAAACTTGGATATTTTGGATGCTGCATCATACAAAATTACGTGATCGTAAAGCGACTTCGTTATTCCAGGCAGAAAGTACTGACTTAACTAACTTATACCGTTGATTGAAAAGTCTGTTATACTAACTAACATGATGCAGTGGTTGCAATTTTAATAAAATTATCCCTCTATCTTCAAATGTGGTACATATTACTTAATTTTTAATTGTTTTACAAATTTAATCCTAGTTTTTCTTTTTTATGCTCTGTATTTTATAATTGTTTCTTCTTAAAGTAAACGCAATTGTTTGGAGTGTCAAGAATAAGTTATCAAGACAATTTAATTAAGTAATTGTAGTAAAGTAATACTTGAACAGCATCAACGTTTTGATTTAAATTTTATATCTATTGATTAGCTCCACTGATCATACTTTTGTCGGCACGCCTTGTATGAACACGACCACTTCGACGCTACCACCTCAACACCGCCGTTTCAACACGTAATCACTTCCACTAGAGCTCATCTTGACGTAAGGTCATCTCGAAGAGAGTTCATCTCGACGCGAGATTGTCTAGCGGGCAAAACGGCCACTTTAAAGATCGAGATGCATATTTTAAATATTTTGAAAAATATTCTTTTTGAAATCAAAGTTTCTTTTATTTAATTTTTTTTCAATAAGTGTAATACGAGATGTGGTAATCAGTTAACGTTTAATTAACAAAATCTTCATTGCTAATTATGCCGAAGGAAATGTTATAAAACAAAAGTATTTGTAAAATATATCATCGATAACTTTATTTAAACGTTAACTCTAAAAACATATCGGTTTCTGCTTGCCATATAAAGAAATAAAATAAAATTGGTCCGAAAAACATGTAATCGTACATAGATGATGTTAATTAAGGATGGGAGCAAATTTCAGAATGTTATTTGTTATATTTTAAAGCAAAAAGTTTATATAAATGTAAATCCGAAACAGCTTTGTTACTAATATATGAAATATACTCGTGTCGAGAAGTGGTCGCGTGAAGATGAGCTCGCGTCGAAATGCCAAATGAAAGTGTCGAAGCCGCCTTGTTTAAATAGTCTGTTTAAATTTTTGCACCAGATCAGTACTTATAGTCTTATGTGGCAGGTATACATAAATGGCATAGTTCATATTCTGGTTTTAGTCACTGTATTTCTAAACCTGACAATAGTTATTTTATTAACCTTTTGTTTTGGCACCGTTTTTCTAGTTCTTCTTTATCATAGATGTTGTTACATGCGACAACATAATATTGTACTTTTCTTCTAAAAAGTTTTAGAAACTAAAAATAAATAATATATGAGTTGTGTTCGTGTATTTTATTTCGTCGTAAGAAGATACTGTTAAACAAAAGTCATATCATTAACTAGATAGAATTAAAAACAAGGTGATGTGTTTTAGAAAAAAATATAGTTCAAATAAAATAATGTAATTTTCAACAACTAAATAACAATAATATTAATAAAAAATTTATTTATTTCCCATACGAATAAATAAATAAATAATAAAATAAAAATTTTTCATAAAATTTTAGCATAATAATATTCTTAAAGGTAGTGTTAAAACAAAAACATGATCATATACAATAAAAAAATGGGTAGTTTCTGCGCTTTTATGGAACACCCTGTACAAACGAAAATAATTTTAAAATGTGCAGCTCATCAATCTGCACAACTTTATTTACGAGGATATATTCAAAAATTCTTAGCCTACTATAGAACCAAACAAAATTTCAATGTCAAAATATTTTATTACTCAACATATTCTCCTCTTAATTGGATACATTTATTACAGCAAACCTGCAACGTCTCTAGACCTTTAAAAAATGTTTCTTCTTGCTCTGCAAACCAGACCTCCACAGCTTCTATTACCTCATTGTTGGAAGAAAATGTACGACCTTTTAAACTTTTTTTCAGTTGAGGAAAGAGGTGAAAGTCGGACGGAGCCAAATCGGGTGAATAAGGGGGTGTTCTAGTAATTCAAACCCTAAATCACGAATTTTTGCATGGCAACATGAGATTTGTGTGCAGGGCGTTGTCCTGCAAAAACAAAACACTTTTGGATAGCTTTCCGCGTCTTTTCTCTTTAATATTTTCCCGTAGAGTGGTCAGTAATGTCGAATAGTAATCTCCAGTTATTGTTCTACCCTTATCCAAAAAATCAATCATGATTACTCCATGGCAATCCCAAAAAACTGAAGCAAGAACTTTCCCAGCAGATTTTTAGACACGAAACTTCTTAGGTCTTGGAGAACCAGAGTGTCGCCATTCCATCGATTGTTGCTTTGTTTCTGGATCGTAGAAATGTATCCAAGTCTCATCCATAGTAACAATTCGGTTTAAGAAGTCTACATCGTTTTCAAATCGAGCACAGATCGAACGCGATGCTTCTACCCTTGCACGCTTTTGGTCAACATTCAAACATTTGGGGATCCATTTTGCAGCAATTTTTCTCATGTCCAAATTGACGTGAACCATATGATGAACGCGTTCGTATGAAATATTCAGTGCTTCAGATATCCGTTTTAGCCCAATTCGACGGTCTGATAAAATCATGTCATGAACTGCATCGATATTTTTGGGGACTGACACAGAAACTGGCCTTCCCGATCGGTCATCATCTTCAATGGAAAATTTACCTCTTTTGAAGCTTGCATTCCAATTTTGACGGTCGCATACGAAGGACATTGATCACCAAGGGTATTAAGCATATCTTCGTAAATCTGCTTACCTCTTAACCCTTTTAAATACAGGTAGTTGATGATGACTCGATACTCCAATTTTTCGATTTTCACAATTTCGGTGGACATCTTTTTTCATTTAATTTATTGCGTGACTCTGGTTTACTTTTTGACGTCAAACTTTACACTGACACTTCTAATAAGTTATTGTTCGTTGCTATGGTAACGCAATATTTTGTTTATGCAAGGAACTGGTCTAGGCTAACTAGATATCAATACATCCTCGTATAAAGTCGCGTTAGAATTGCCCAAGCAATACAAATTTGCAGAAAAAAATGGGTAGTTCCATTTAGAAAACATAACTTTGATTTGTTGCGTTTTATGGAACAACCTGTATAAACTAAAATAATTTTAAAATATGGAACTCATTGATCTGCACAACTTTTATTAAAAGTTTTTTTCTAAACTCGCTCGCACTGATGGCTAACCCTGTATATACTCTAACAATTGGTTTCTCCGAATAGAAATTTTTGTTGAATTATATCTACTAACTCTAATCCGTTGATTAAAGTAAAAATATTAGGTTCCGAATAGTAACCGTTCCTTGCCACATTTTATTTACAAGATATGTAGAGTAAAAAACAATAACCGTACATAATCTTCAGGTACCCACTTCATCGATCGTAAACAGAAAATAATTTGTAAAAATCTGTAGTTAGTCAGATATCAGATATGAATTCATTAATATTGCGAAAAAGCTATATGATTTATAACACAACATATCGAATTTCTGCCAAGCGAATAAAATTGATTTATTTTTTTAAATTCAATAGAATTTTGATAAACCATAATTCCATAACTAGGTGAACAATTCAAGAATATTTTTGTGCACGTAGATTCGAAATCCAGAAAGAAAAATACCTAATCCTATTTGAAATTCCAAAGTGACCCCCTCCCCTAAATGTTCAAGAGGGATGCTATCTAAAAAGTATGGTTAAATATGTCTCCCCATCTCCCTATTACTCCTACCAAATTACATGAAAATATATGAAACCGTTTTCAAGATATTGCCTTGTAACACCCCATACAATACTGAGGTTACTATAGATTAACAGTGACATTAGAAACATTTTGATAGTTAAAAGTAACTCTAAATAACTGACAAGCGACATAGTTAACTTGAAACCAAGTTCAACCCGTTACAAAAATCTGTTGTAGCCAAGGTCATATCGTGACTAAAACGCACAAAGCCACATCTGATCAATCTGTACTTAAATGTCACTTAGCATCGTCCCAACGTATACGATAATTTGTGTTTTGAAGATGGAAGTAGAGTAGAAAAATGTTTTTTGACAATGAATAAGCACTACTTTGCAAATTGCCGTTTGTGTGGGTTGGAGTTTGTATATAAGACACATAATAATGTTGGCAATAGTTACAAAAATGATCGTAAACGACATTGCGCAAACCAACCCGTGCGTCATCTAGTCCCGGTTTCTGTTATTCTTAATATATTGTCTGTTTGTCCGTCCGTCCGTCCTTACGCAAGATGGCGGCCGATCACGTGGTACTCACATGCTCCACCACTACTACTTTTAGTCACAATTCCTATAAAATAGTATAATATACAACAAGTTTTATAAACAACATTTTAGTCACGACATTTATTTAGAGACGAGCGAAGCGTACCGTTGCGAATGTCTGAAAACGAGTGTCTAGAGATATTTATAAATAAATTTCATACTGTGTTTTTTTCTACGACCAACACAAAAATACTAAAATTTGAAAATTACTTTACTTTATCCTAACAAATACGAGAACAATACAAAGTATGTAGGTAACTATAGATTGACATTAGACTGCCAATTAAAACTAACCCTAAATAACTGACAAGCGACATCATTCATTTGAACCGTTACTAAAATCTGTTGTTGTCAACTTCATATCGTGACTAAAACGCACAAAGCCTCATCTCGTCAATGCAAATTTAAAAGGTTACTTAGCAGCCTGCCAACATACATTGAGCTTAATTTATAAGTATACATTACATTATGTATACTTTTAAAAGAAACGAGTCCATGCATTGGCAGGCCTACCATTTCGGTAACCTAAAAGTTAGATATCTATTCAAGATGGCGTCTCTTTGATTATTTTACCGAAATCTTACATAAAAACAATTCAAAAGTAAAATTATTTTTTTAGAGTACGATTAATATTGTGCATACAATTGAAACATTACAATAAATAAATAAAGCAGTAATTTCAACAATTTTAGGTCATAAATATTCTCTAAGAATAAAGGTTAAACCGTTTTAAATTTAATAAACACATGAAACAATTATTAGAAAATCTAAATTAAAACAAGATTAACAAAGTCCCGCACTTTTCTCAAACTACGACCGCCTTGATGCCACTATATGAATTTGTTCTTCTGTTGTACGCAGTTATAAGGAAAAGTTATTTTATTTATTTTTAAAGCACTTTGCTTAACCTGATGCTAAAGAATACTAAAATTCTTTGACACTTCCAGCGCAATTATTGTTGTTTTGAGCTTATTAAAGTGGTAGGCTATGCAAATTAATTGACTTATTTCTTTTAAAAGTATAAATAGTACAATGTTATGTAATGTATTTTATAAATAAAATTTAATTCGTGTTTTAAAGGTGGGAGTAGAAAAAGTAAATTTGGTTTATGGGGGGATCGAACCCAAGACCTACAACTTATTAGCAAGACGCTCTATCAAGTTAATGGGCTTGTTGAATGTAGTGTGTATTTAGTTTCTTGTATGATAAAGTTATTTTACCACTTCGTTTATTTTTAGACACAAAAACAGGAAAAGCACTACAATACTTTGCTTATTTACTTTTATTGTGATTGCAACTGAAAAATAATTAACCTGTTGTTTTAAAAAAATTTTACATTGATGTATCTACAATTTTGCATCCAAAAATTTAGTTAAAAGTAACTAAATAGGGGTTTCGGTAACGGTAAGAGATACAATGTTGGTTAAATGGGAAAAAAGTGCTGTATTAAAGTTGGAAATATCTACAAGGGTGTTCAAAATATCAAGTAAAAACCAAAATTATGGTTTTCGAAAAATTGAAATATCTTTGCCATCTTCTAAACAAATTTGATGAAGTTCGGTAGTTTTGTATAATCCAATGGCTTCAAGGAATTTTTTCTAGGCGCTTCAGCATTTTTGCAACCCTAGCCAACTTTGTTATTTCTTACGGCTGCCATATTGGATTTATACGCCATTCAATAGAGCATAAAAAACTTCTCAACCATGTATAACAAGCCTATCTTTGGATGACAAAATGTAAATTTATTTAAAAAACCGTTTTTCATTTGGTGCCTGTAAAATAAATGCCGTAATTGTGTTTGTTGTCATAGCTAGGTAACTATCTGTCAAAACATTGTTGTTTATTAAATTTATTGGTAAAGAGTTTTTAAGTTTTTCAAATAATTATAATATACTTTATGCCTAAGTAACACTAACAATTAAATTTAATAAGGAAAGGTTTTTAAATATGGAAAAAGTGGACATGTATGATTACTTCATGGTTTTATTTTCTGAATGTAGGACGTGTGTCGAGAGCAGTATTAAAACGTGTGTCGCGAGTAATATGTTACGACGAAAGTCGTATTTGGCGCGCATTTTGCTAATTTTCTATTGGTGGAAAATAAAATTCGGCTAAGATTCCTAGACGAACAGCGGACATCTTCTTTTCTTCCGTACGGGTGGTTTAGCGTGCATCTTGAAATTGAAATTTACACAAAAATTATTAATGTGTGATTCAAGATTTCCAATACAAATTATTGGTTAAGTTTAAATCCGGCTAAATTCACCGTGAGTACACATTGCTTTTCTTTTTTTTCTGTTTGTATTAATTTTAATTGCCACGTGAAATCTTTTAGCACGTTGCGTGACCTTATGTTTTCGCTGTGTGTTATACCTGGATAACTCCTGAGGGTGCTGGAGTGGCTGATTAAGAACCTTCCCTATCAATTAAAGACCACACCACGGTTTCGCATTAGTTAAGCTGCAGACAACCGGTGGATACTACGTCTAACAGGGGTTGGTTATGCTTCATAACTTCATCGAGGGAGCCTATCGCCTTCCGTTCTTCTTCGCACACCTCCCCTAAGAGGAATCCTGGGGTTACCTAACTTCCCGAACTGTCGATATCGTCGCTAGCAGGAAACTTTCATTCTCGGAACTGCATCCTACAGATTACAGCTAAGTTTTATTATTTAAGTAACTTATTCAGTGATAATGCGTATGAAGCTCAAGTACATATGACATGGAACGGCTTGATCTCTAGTGTTTAAGTAAATTTTTATTCGGTGTACTCTCCACAACCGAACGTTTTTTAACCAGCTCAATACGGGCTCGGGCGCTTTACTTAGAGCGGTTGACGCGAAAACAAAAGGCCTTTTGGGTTTGCGGGAGGTACTTACCCCTTTAATCTTAGTTTAAGTTAGTTTAAATCGCCGTGTGTAAGTGATATGTGTACGCAGAGCCTTCTTAGTAGCCAATCCTCAATTGGAACGTTAACATTAATTTTGGTGTAACTAAAGCTTACCTGAAATCCGGCACATTAATTGCGAGCCTTATTTATTATTAAGCGAAGCTACTGCTAACGCACGTAAATATATGCGACAGTCTCTCTATTTCTGTCACATTCACCTATTACTTTAAGATTTGTTTGTTGTTTTATTGAATTGTCTGTCTTTCTCTTTTGTTTGTGTTTGATCTAGCGTATTAGGCTTTAAGTAAAACCTGTTGATCTCCTGTTGGTCGGTTTTATTTCTTTCTTTTACCCAGCAGGTGGCGCCTTGTTAGACAGCAGTTTAATTTCTTAGAATTCTTTAGGGACCTCCGCGACTCTCCGACAAAGCCGGACGCTGCTGCTCTAACTATTATAAATACTTTATCCTCCACGAACTTAGTGCGCTACATCGATCCGTATTTCCTTTGGTTGTTTCTTTTTTTTTAGGTTGTTCCTCTAGAGCCGTCGTTATTTGTAAACCACAACCGTTACAAACCTCGTACGTTTTGAAATATTATTAAAGCAGTATTTTCAAATCTTTTTTATTATGTTTGGTTAAATTTAGAAATTATTACGCGCAAAACATTGTTAAGTGCTCTGAGTGAAAATATCCTAAAAACTTTTGGGGACATAAATCGGATTTTCAAATTCCCCATGTCAAACTGAATGCTTCAAATTATCCGGGACACGGTATAATTCTTTCATTCAAATTATGTAACCATACCCTAATTTGTTTAGCGTAAACGTTGGTTGCAAAACAATATAGGAGGAAATAAATTTGTGTGCAAATTAAAATAGTTATTTACATTAGAGTGTGGGAGTGGGATTTTACTGAACACGGACAGCTTTGTTTGAGCATTAGCTGGAGCCCACTAAAATCACTGTACACAGAAAACTTGTATAATATTTTTTTGGTCGGCGATCATCGTCAAAAATTAAAAAAAGAACAAAATTATTTCTACTAATTTTAAGTAGGCCTGGCTGTTTAACCATTTTGACATACACCACCATGTGTCAGTTCATTTGTTTAACTGACGTATAGACGGCGCCATCAATATCATCATCAACGAAAAAATAAAAATGTGTGCCTTAGTCTGTACATTATCGTGAGCAAGTATGATGTAAAAAGTAAATTTTTAAAATCAATTTATCCGGATTTTATAAGTACTTTATTTATTTTTAAAACGTTCCCAAATAGCAGATAAATCACCCACTACTTTTTCTCATAGTAGTCGTACTTTTTACCGACAACTGAAAAATGTGCTTTTATAGTTCAGGAGGCCAAAAATTGCTTTTTGTATAATTGTACTATGTTAGATAAGTGGCAAGTTATACATTAAAGACCTTTTCTTCTCGTCTTGTCTTCATTCGAAACTAGACATTTTTACTTCTACTTTTTAAGACTTGCGATTACTAACCTAGCAATTTCTAACCTCCCCAGACTAGCCATTTTGTGGTTTAAGTGTTTTAGATTGCCTTGAAAAATGTCAACCATCCCTTTAATACTGATTTTTGGTATAGGTATCCATTTTGTCGTTATTTTTACATTATCATTTTTGTATTGATTAAGTAAATTTATTTTAAAATAAAGCTGTTGTTTACTTTCTGCAAATTAAAATCTTTACTTTTATGCATGTTTTAGGCTAACATTACTTTCTCCAGCAGCTAGCGGCGGCGCTGTCACCTAGTAAGTTAATATTACGCACCTGTAATTCTTGTGTATTCGTGAGAGAATCGCCGAAAAAAGCGTACTGTTTCATTAAACTAATTTTTCATATCCATCAATGTCACTTTAACACATACAGTGCTTCCCAAAAGTAAAAGATAAATTCTATAAAATATTTCAAAAAATGCTTTGACATGTTCGATTTTTATTTTTAAATTACCCCTAAGGGGTGATTACTCCAACTTTAAAAATTCAAATAGCAAAGTACTTCTTGTGACATTTTAATTGATATCTTTTTGATTCTAAATACTAACGAAAAAAATTTATCAAAATTGGCTGAAAAAGAACGGCAATATTTACTAAAGAAGAGCGTCAGTATTCGAAAGTAAGTCTTGTTGAAGCGGGCATGCAATATGTGTTTTTACTTACGTCAAACACAATTTCGAGTTTTTCGTGATTGAAGAAATAGTAGTAAAATGAAACTTACGAAACCGTTGAAATTTTACTAATGAATGGGTTTGGGGATAGAAGCCGGACGCATGAAGTACTTCGTGTTTTGTTCAATGAAATGCCGTTCGTCAAAAAGTACAGTGTCCAAGATTAAACTTGGAAAAACTACTAAATTTCTACCCAGTATAAAGTCCACTTGGTACAAGAAATGATGGAACTCTCTAATTCAAATCCTTTGCGTAATTAGAAACATCTTTTTCTGATGAGCACAACATTTCATGCTGTCAGTAAAGAAAATTGCCGTTACTGGGCCCCTCAAAACCGAATTGGATGATAGAAGCGAACACCCAATATTCTGAAAGAGTAATATGTGAGCCGGTGTGGTGGGTTCTAAAAATTATTGGACCATATCTATTGTGTAAAATCAATGGATTATGGTAAATATTACCGTTATTTTTCAACCGATTTTGATAATTCTTTTTCTTGTATTTAAAATAAAAATCTATCAATTCAGCTATTGCAAAGTATCCCATACTTTGCTCTTTCAATTTTTTGAGTAAGGTTACTACCACCTCTTAGGGGCGAAAGAATTGTAGGCTGAAAAGTATCTCAGAATACTAATTTAGAAATAACAATTGACGTGTCAGAGATTTTTTTCTGAAATATTTTTGATTTACGATTTTATAGAATTTATCCGTTACTTCTTGGGAAGCACTGTACAACACTAATTTGGTGATATTAGATATTTTCTAGCAAGCATGCAATAATCTAGTTTATCATGAAAAAAATTAAAATTTGATAAGGTGATGTAATGCTTTTAATAAATTTGTAAACATCATCTACCTTAAATTACCTGTTTTTTTATTTTATGGATATGATTTAGCATTATATTCGAATAGGTAGTTGCTCCAAACAAATGTTTGTATTAAAGAACTATATGTAAGTAAAGATTTGTCAATAAATTTATTTGGTCACTATTTTACAAGAAGCAGGGCATTCGACTTCATCATCGCCACACATCAAGTGCAATATAAATTTTTAGGGGCCATTTTAACGTACCTTTAATAAAATATTTACATTTTTACATATTTTTTAAGTTGAAAATATACAGTTTCCAAGTTTTAGTTCTATTATGATTTTTCCAAATGAGTTTTGTATATTTATATTTATTTATACACTATCCTGGAATTTGTTTTTAAATTTAAATGTCTTCAGAAATTGATAAAGACATAAAGCATTGTCGATGAAGGTTTGTTTCATTTTTTTTATCATAATTAATGTCGCTGAAAATATTTTTAAATAAAAGGCAAGTATGTCGATAACTAACGAGTGTTTAAATAAAAAACTGTGCTAAACAGGCCACGGAATTTAATTGATTTAATTATTTTTATCATGTACAGAAAAGAAAGTACAGACAAATAACGCCTGGTGGCGTGGAACTTTGCATTAGAATAACGTGATATAAATATAACCTAAAAAATTGACAGAAATGAATGTTTTCTTAGATATCTAAAATTTAAAAAAGGCCTCAATACATAGTCAAATTGTTATATTACAATCAATTGATGGAATTTGTTGAAGAAAGTGAAAAATAGGAGATAAAACTTTAGCTTTTGAAACTGTCGCATAATTTCCATCTTATGTCATTTTTAATGGAGCGCGGCAACTATACAGAGTGTGTTTTATATTGGGCCGTCAACGTTCTACTACAGAGAGGGTCTTGTAAATTGGCAAATTTTGGATATAGTTAGAACATGAACCCTTAAACGGCTTAGTTGCTAAGATACAGGGTGTTGAAAGTTTAAAATAAAAATTAAAATTTGCAATAAATGCATTTAAACATTTTTTTTAAAATTTGGTGATTAATATGCTCTTCAAAGAGTCATATTTTGATGTATAAGTATCAGGGCAGGTTAGTGACAACTTGTACCCTCCTAATTTTTACGCTACTGGAGCAAATAAATTTTTTAAATTTTATTAACATTTTTATTTATTTTTGGCCATAAAAGTAATAACATTTTTATGATGTTAGTAGTAAACAGCCTTGAAGATATTTTCTTCTAAACAAAGTCAACAGTACTGACATATTTCAAATTTATGAGGTGCAGTGCTAAACAATTTGCTTCAATCTATACCATTAATTCGATTTTTGAATAAATTCTCAGCAGCTTTGCGTTATTGTGATTTTTATTTTCCATAAAGGTTGCAGCAACTGCCGCAATTTGTCTTAGAAATTGAGCACAAAAATAGTTTGTATTACTTCTTGAAGAATTTACGCTTAACCTTTATTCAAAATAGTACGGATTGAAGTAAATTGTTTAGCAAAAAACTCCCGCCAGGCAAAATGCACTGCACATAATGATTTGAATATGTTAGTACTTGCATACTTTGTTTAGATGCAAACTATCTTCAAGGCCGTCCAATAAAATGTTATTATGCGCTGACCAAAAAATGAAAAGAAAATTAAAAAAATAGAAAAAAATTGTTTGTTCCAGTGGCGTAAAAATAGGAGGGTAATAAGATTGTCACTAACCTCTTAGCGCGCCACTGGTTAAATTTTTGAAAATGTTAGTTTATGTCAAAATAAGACTTTTTTAAAAAAAATTTTAAAGGCATTTTCGATTTATTGCAAATTTTAATTTTTATTTTAAACTTTCAACACCCTGTATCTCAGTAACTCAAACCGTTTAAGTGTGTTCATGTTCCTATATCGACATTCACCAATTTACCAAAGGGCTCTCTGGGGTAGCGCGTTGTCCGGTCGCGAATATAGCAACACTCTGTATATAAAAAATCTAAAATAAAAGTTAAGAAAGTTTAAGATATAATTTTTTATTCAAATGTTCGGAAGTACTTGAAAAGGGTAAACCATAAAAAAAATTAAAATTAGTGTAAAATAAACTCGTAATGTCATAATTTAATTCAATATCAGCCCACGTGTGTTATATTTGAAAACGACAGATGTCTAAATTTTTTGTATTTGTTTGCGCTATACGAATTATCTCACTTTCAAAAGAAATTAATATTCTAATTATTATAAAAGTTATCTATCATATCCCTTGAATAAATTTTCTATTTTTATTTATTATATTGAACAGTGAAGCTGAAGCTTAACATAATCTTGAAAATATTAAAATTTTTAATTTAAAATTGATTACACTTTCGTTATTTTCTATTAAAAGGAAAAGTAACTTTTTCTCATTATTAAACTATTGAACTCAAGATTGTTTATTACTTAAGATGAAAGTGTTATTTTATATTAATTATTGTGCTTTTCAAGATTACTATAAATAAATTTGCTTTAAAAAAATCAAGAATGCAGTGGCAAGGTTAGAACAAATTTGAATCGAACAAAATGTGAATTTAAAATGTCTAACAATAATAGAAAGAAATTATGAACATGTTTTTCAACTAACATTACTATTGATGACATTGTGAATTAACCGTTACTGCGGATGAAAGTAATGTATAAATAACATAGAAAACCCGGCCACATCTTGGAAACTGTATGTACCAGATCTTTGATGTAAAAATTCTCATTAGAAAAGCAACTAAGAGAAATTGTATTTTCAACAAATTAATATTTTTATATTCAGTCTACATTAACATTTTGTGTAATAGTAAATATAGTTATCTGTACCACAAGTCCAGAAATGACATTTTTGCGAATGTTAGCAAAGGTTGCAGCATAATATACACCAGTAAAAGTATCTCTGGAGCGACATTCAGCGATTTAATTCCGATTTAATACGCACCAGTAGTAACTTTACGAATATAAAGATTTTAAAACTATATTTAATTATTACAATTCTGTTTCTAACATAAACTAAACAAATTGTAAAGAAAGTTAATCTACGTTTTTCAATAATCAATTTGTATACTTTCTTTTTTTATATTATAATTAAATAATAAAAAAAAAAATTGGATATTTTTAAATTTAAAAGTAAAAAAAATTTTTTTTAAAAAATAATTATTTAAAAAAAAGGTAATAAAAAAATAAAAAACAAATAAAAAAAAAAAATTTTTGTCAAGAAAGTATTTTATTTTAAAAAATTTTTTTTTTAAAAAAAATTGTTAAAAAAACAAAAAATACCCAAAAAAAAATTATATTCAAAATAATGCAAAATTATGTTAAATAACACAAACTAAAATACGTTCTTAAAGGTACACTCATGAAATTTAAAACTTGGACACCACAATTTCTGTAAACAAAAGTTTGCACATTGTGAAGCGGGCTTAAGGGTATCATTTACAATTCTAACAGCAGGTAGTCTCAGCAGGGGTTATCTTATAGAAGGACTGTAGAATGAATCATTACACTAAGCACGTTTTAGAAAATAGGTAATTTACGTTGCTTACTTAATTTTTTTCTTTAAAGAATATATTTGAAGGTATCGCTAATTAAACACCATAGCTCGATTAATTATCGAATCAAAATTTTGTTTAGGAAATGTTTACAAAATAAAATTAGAAATAATTTTGATTTAAAAAACGTCTACAAGCAATAACTTTTAAATTAAATCAAAAACTAAACATGGTTATTTGGGTTGACTGATTATTACTTATTTTTAAATAAATCTAACCTACTAATTATTGTAAGTTATTAAAAAAATCATTAAACTCTCTATTCATAATATTTAGTCCTTACAAAATGTATATTTTATGACGTTTCATTTTTTTCTGTAGTTAATATAAAAGTGAAAATAAAAACTAAGGCAATTCTTATTGTCAACGTATATATTTAGTTTTTTTGACAAGAATTTATTACATAATTATAATTAAGATACCAAGTTATAGTTTAAAATTAAATGAAAACTTTTTTTTTAAATAAAGGTATTACTATATAAATAAATATAAGAAATCAATAATGGGTGTGACCTCCATTATTATTGATACATTCTTGGAGGCGTCTGCTCATTGACGCTATCAAGGTATCAATATAATTAATATTAATCGTTTCCCATGCGGTATCAATGGCTGCAATTAGTGCATTACGGTTTACTGGTATAAAATTTGGCCCTTGTTGTCTTCGGATAACAGCAAGTATTCGAGCCCAAACATTTTCGATAATGTTAAAATCTGGGCTTTTTGCTGGCCAGGGTAACAGCTCCAAGTTATTTTCTCGTATCCAATTGCGCACAACCCGCGAAGTATGAATAGGGGCGTTGTCCTTTAACAACAAAAATACATTATGAAAATGTTAATTCAACAGATCCCGAACTATTTTTTGGAGAAAGTATAGTGAAATAAGAATACTTACTTGTTGGAAAATATAATCTTCGTCTGGATAAAACACTTCGACTGAAGGTTTCATAATAGTTTCCAAAATATCTAAATACGCAGCAGAATCAAGACGTCCATCGATAGCCCAACAAACTCCTGGACCCCGCGCGCTAACCCAACCCCACACATTCACAGAAAAATAACCACTTCGTTTTTTAGGACATATGTGATTATTTTCGTAACGAGTTCCTTCCATTCTAAAAACTTTTAGTGGTCCATCGTTGCGGCTATTGAACGTTTTTTCGTCGCTAAAAATCACTCGATTCCAAAATTCCAAAGGTTCGTTCACATATCGCCTTGCAAATTCCAGACGACGTCTCATATTTTCGTCACTGAGAACTTCTTTCGCAGCAGCATTATACTTCTTTATTCCCATCTCCTTTAATCTTTTTGTGCAGTTATACGGCATCCGGGAAAATGTGTATCTGCTATAGCCCTGGAGTATGTAGCAAATGGTTGTTCTGTTACGTAATGAAACAACTCGAGATCTTGAGCACGTGTAGATACTTTAGGTCTACCACTTCCGATGGCTCTTTCCAAAGTGTGTTCAAGATTCCATTTTACTCGGTAATGCCCTACGGTGCTTTTTGGTATATCTAACATACGTGAAATTTCACGCACGCTACGGCCGCCGCTAATTCCGAAACAATCCGCGCTTTCAAATCAGCACCGAGATGAGGTGGCATTTTCACAACACTTGAAATTTTAAACTAAAATGAAATTTACATTTCTTACTTTATTTATTACATAGAAGACTTATATACTTTCGAAAATATCTAATTATAAATATTTACACTGCAATTGCGCTTTTTCCTTAATAATTTCTTAGCAATAACATACACGTTCTTGGTTTTAAGTTGTCATAAATTTGATATGATATAAATTTGTGTTTCTAATATTACATCACAAACTAATCTTTATTCGCCAAAAATTGTTGCTTAAGTTGTAAAGCTTCGTACACACCTGAACAACAAACCGAGCAACAAACATAACAACGAACCGAAAGTCAAACAGAACGACAAACGATTTTTTATGATTTCCACAATCCGAACAACAAACGGAACGTTTGTGCTGTTCCCATAATTATTTTCAGTAGTTTTCAGTTCATATATATTTATTATTGAGAAGAGAAAATTGCGGAAAACAAGAAGATAGTGCCAACCAAATTTTTACGCACAAAGAAGAGTAAAAATTATAATTTACTTCGCTTTTTTTTTATTTTGAAATTTCCCGCCCAAATGATGCTAATAGGGACATCATTTTTTTCTTGCATTCTTAAACACTGATTAATTTAAAACATTTTTCTTCTGTCAACTCCATAATATTACCTAAAACACAACAAACCCACAAAAAGGGAGGACAAAAAATAAATAATTTAATTCTCCCGCATAAGTTTGTTCGCCGTTTTGTTTAGATTCGTCCAAACCTGCAAACGCATTCGCGCGCATTTTCTTTGATGTCGGAGAAAAACCGACAAGTTGCGGGAACGCCGCAAACCGTTCGTGGAACAATCAGGACTTGCGAATCTGTTCTAAAATTCGTACGTAGCACCGTCCAAATTAATGTTCCGATTGCCGTTCGGTTCGTTGTTCTGTTTGTTCCTCGGTTTGTTGTTCAGGTGTGTACGAAGCTTTACAATAAGCATATTAATATGAACTATATCTTATGAAAGGAGAGTTATGTAACTATAATTAACGACTTAACGTTACGTTAGTAGATTCCATTTACTATTTACACATATTTTCTTGGAACATTCGATAATTAACTATCGGGATATGATGACCCTATACTTCGCAGGTTGTGCGCAACTGGATACAAGCAAATAACTTGGAGCTGTTACCCTGGCCAGCAAAAGCCCAGATTTTAACATTATCGAAAATGTTTGGGCTCGAATACTTGCTGTTATCCGAAGACAACAAGGGCCAAATTTTTATACCAGTAAACCGTAATGCACTAATTGCAGCCATTGATACCGCATGGGAAACGATTAATATTAATTATATTGATACCTTGATAGCGTCAATGAGCAGACGCCTCCAAGAATGTATCAATAATAATGGAGGTCACACCCATTATTGATTTCTTATATTTATTTATATAGTAATACCTTTATTTAAAAAAAAAGTTTTCATTTAATTTTAAACTATAACTTGGTATCTTAATTATAATTATGTAATAAATTCTTGTCAAAAAACTAAATATATACGTTGACAATAAGAATTGCCTTAGTTTTTATTTTCACTTTTTATATTAACTACAGAAAAAATGAAACGTCATAAAATATACATTTTGTAAGGACTAAATATTATGAATAGAGAGTTTAATGATTTTTTTAATAACTTACAATAATTAGTAGGTTAGATTTATTTAAAAATAAGTAATAATCAGTCAACCCAAATAACCATGTTTAGTTTTTTGATTTAATTTAAAAGTTATTGCTTGTAGACGTTTTTAAATCAAAATTATTTCTAATTTTATTTTGTAAACATTTCCTAAACAAAATTTTGATTCGATAATTAATCGAGCTATGGTGTTTAATTAGCGATACCTTCAAATATATTCTTTAAAGAAAAAATTAAGTAAGCAACGTAAATTACCTATTTTCTAAAACGTGCTTAGTGTAATGATTCATTCTACAGTCCTTCTATAAGATAACCCCTGCTGAGACTACCTGCTGTTAGAATTGTAAATGATACCCTTAAGCCCGCTTCACAATGTGCAAACTTTTGTTTACAGAAATTGTGGTGTCCAAGTTTTAAATTTCATGAGTGTACATTACCTGTAATCTTAGAAAAAGTTATACATTTCATTGCAAAGCACGGGAATAAATATGGTTACAGTTTGACAAAGTTCATTTCAATTCTGAGAAACGTGGGAGATGCAATATCTTGCAGTAATTTTAATTCCTCTGAAAGCGGTACCTCTTCTGTAAAGTTTTCCAAATTTTCAAAGTAGAACTTAAATCGATTGTGAAACAAAGTGCTGTAAGTCTGCAGCAATAACAGTTGAAATAAAGGTCCGAGAGTTGGAGTGGCAATTTTTGTTGTATAATACAAATTTTGATCCCAAGCTGTAATGGAGTTATTCAATATTTTATAAGTGAATCTTTAAGTTCACGCTGCTAGAGGTACACTATTACAAAAATCAAATTACTGCAGGACCATAATTTTATGCCAATTTTTGCAGTATAAAACAAATTTTGTACTCAAGCCGTGACGAAATTATCCAACATTTTTAACAGGGTGGCACAAACTTCTGACACCGGTGGACAACTTACTTAATAAAAAGATATAATTGTCAATATTTGTCACCTTTAGTACAATTACTGAGTGCACATTTTAAAAATATTTTTGATTATACAGGGTGTTCCAATTTACATTTTTTTGAATAGACGTCGTTCTCTAGATATTCTGTGTCCAGTTTCTGCCAGCTATCTACTGGATGTCATCGTCTCATATAGTCCAGTCACTCTGGTACTTTTTCAGAGGCTATTCGCCTACCTGCAAAAAAATTGTGCAATTCGTTTTGGAATAATAACGTAAGAATGGAAAAAATAGTAGACGCCGCTTTAAAATATATTTACAATTTACTAAAAATTTACAGCGAATTATGTTGTTTTCTGTATCTTTTTCTGTAAGTTTTAGAAAGAAATATCATAACATTTGTTAATTTAGCGATAAATTTTCTATAAAATAGTATATTTTAAAATTCTAATTTTTTTAAAATTTGTTGTTAACTAAAGTGAAAACATGCAAAAAAAATTTTTTCGTTGAATTTTCTAATGTCTCTCACTTTTATATCTATTGGTGAACTTCAATAATAATACGTGCAATTAAAATTGTAACATTTTGTGCTAGTTTTTGTGCCAATTTGCTGTTTAATACAAATTTTGTGTTTTTCGTATTTTTTTATAAAGTTAAATTCATACTACAATGAAAGAGAATTAAGGAACGTAAGTCTGCCGTGTTAATATATGCGACTGTGATAATCATAATATAATATTCTGACATTCTCCATTTGTTTGTTTACGTCCTTTGTCTTTTTTTATCTGATCAACCAGCTAATGTCCGACCACGCGCGACGGGCCCACAAAGTTTTTATTGTTGTCTATAGTTTTTTAAATCAATTTTACAAATGAAATTGAACAGCTATAGTTAATTTATTTAGTAAAGTTACTGCCGTGTTTAATTTTTTAACTGTTCCATTGTACGGAGTGGACCGATTTCGATAGGATTGCAGGGTATTTCGGTAACTATTAGTGTTGGAGCAAAACTGTTCACGTAGCATTAGGCCAACTTTTTGAGACAAATTAAACAGCAAAAACAAAAATTTGCTATCTTCTTTCATTTTTGATGCAGGGACCAAAATTGAATTTTTCCAAATTTCGATAGGGTTCCATATCTCATCTATTGATAAAAATTCAGAAAAAGTGTAAAGACATTTCTTGTGCAGTTTTTAGTTGGTCACCAATAATCGAGATGCCACATAAACTTAGTATTTTTCAAATTCAAATCATAGTTGACTTTGACTTAATTAAAATCCTTATTTTGTAAGCTTTTCAACAATGTATAGTTTATAGAGGTTCTTTTAGACAATTACGGAATTACAAGCGAATTTGTTAGTTCGTACTTTTGTAAGAAGACGATGCAATAATTTAAAACAATGAAACACAGCACATCTGTCAAAACAAAGCAAATTTCTGTTTTCGCTGTTTAATTTGTCTCAAAAAGTTACCCTAATGCTACGTGAACAGTTTTGGTCTAACAGTATCAGTTACCGAAATACCCTGCAATCCCATCGAAATCGGTCCACCCTGTACTTTTTTATAAGTCATTCAACAAGCTTACTAGTATCTAACTATTTACGTAAAATCCTACATAAGCTATCAAATAGCAAAACCCTGCTATCGGTATGTGATGTACAAACACTGATATATAGTGCGTCCCAACTGAATATTATTGTATGGGTATCTTTGTTATTAATAAAGATAGAGATTCAGTTAAATGGGTAATCTTGTACAGATTTTCATGCTGATTAAGATGCCGTTAACTATGATTAAAAATCAGTTTTGATGATATCCGAAAAAAACCGAAAATGCCATTTTTGAAAATATCAATTATTTCACTTATTAGGACGGCTACTAAAAAAAAGTTAGTACAAAAGTTTCTTCACTAATAAAGGCAAAAATTATAGCTAGAATGGTTTTGGTGAAATTGATATATAATATTTGATTTTTTCATAAATAACTACCTACTCTTCTTTCTGAGTTCAATGATATGTCACCTGATATGTTTGAAATAAAAGATCTTGACAAGCCAGTTATTATTTGTTTTCTAGTAAGCCATGGAAACAAATGAACAAATCGATACTGTAAAGAAATTGAGGAAAAATATAGAATTTTGTTTGGTTTGAGCATAAAAATTAATAGCCTTAGTTTAATTTAATTTTCATAAATCCATGTCCACGTCAATTAGACCTTAAACCAACAATCAAAACAAAACGTCAAAATGGAGAATGTCAGAGTATTATACTATGACAAAGCACTGTAACAAAGTTATTATAAGGTACATATTCATACAACTGATTTTAACTTTATAAAATAAAGTTATCTTCATTACTGCCTAAGCACAAAATTTGTATTATACGGCAAAAATTGTAACAAATGTATGGCACTAGTAATGTTATGTACTATGTATCAAAGTTACTAAATTAACTTAACATGTTATTAATTAACTATGATCTACTACTTACATTATTAAAACGCACGTGTGCTAAAATATATAAAATGTTGGATAACTCCTTTAGGCTTAAGCACAAAATTTGTATTATCCGGCAAAAATTGGCCCAAAATGGGCACAAAATTATGGCACTACAGTAATTTGATTTTGGTGATGGTGTACCTCCAGCGTGAAGTTGTAGTTACACATATAAAATGTTGAATAACTCGGATTGGGCACAAAATTTGTATTCTACAGCAGAAATTAGCTCAAAATTGGCACAAAATTATAGCAATAGGGTAATTGGATTACAGTGGTGGTGTACCTCTAGCGTGAAGTTGGAGGTATCCATACAAAATGTTGAATTACTTTATTACGACTTGAGCATAAAATTTGTATTATACTGCAAAAATTGGCACAAAATTATAACGTGTCAATCGCTTGCATATCGTTTTGTCGTTTCCTACATGGACCTTTGAAATAAAATTTACAAAACCGTACCTATAGTTCATTCGTTTTATTTATTTTCCGATTGATCGATGAATCAAGCGCACACGAGTATGGATATGATTTTTTATATAATGAATACAACCTATACATTATTAGCTGACGTAGTATTTCAAGAGTTTCGTTTTGTATGTCTCTTTTATTAACTTAAGTAACTAACAACAATAACATCAACAATAAATTTCGTTTCCTTGTATGAACAGTTTTGACACCAACTTAACGTAATTGACACTTGTAAATAAAAGACCAAAATAAACGTACGTAAATAAGTAAATAACGAATGGTTGGTATCAGTGCCTATGTCAAACAAATGGACTTTACTCCTGTTATCTTTTGTCATAATTGGGAAAATGCATGTTCACGTTTAGGAGTTTAACATTTTTAATATTTGGTAAATGCAATTCAATTGTATGTACAGGGTATCAAAATAGAAATGGTCGCTGGCTCTCCACTGTTTCAGACAAAAAATTGAGTTCTACATTCTAGAGCTCTGTGAATTTTTTTTAAGATCATGCGTGTTCTGTCTGTAAGAATTTACGAGAAACTGTAAATACTTATGAGCATCTGTAGCTTAAAGTAACACATAATTGTATTTTTTACGTAGGATCTTACGGCACTAGTACAGATCAACTCACGAACACTACGATTTGTAATAATTGTTCAGTTTCTATGAAAGGTTATTAAGGACGTTTTTAGTACATTTATACATTCGCCGCTAGATGGCGTTAATCAAAATAATTTGTTTTAAATGTAACAATGTACTAGTGGCAGTTAATTGTTGTGTGGTCATTTTTGGAGAACACAGAAATTTATTGAGAAGTTTGGAACTTTCTATAAAAGAATTTAGTGATTTGTAGACAAACATCACATCAAAATTATACAATCTATCTTCAAGGTTAATCAGTTTTAAATAAGAACAAAAATATGTATGTACCAGGGCTGTTTGACGGTTTTTGCTAAATGGCTTTAATTTCGGCAAAACGAACCCCTTAGCATATATATACAACCTTTGAGGGGCATAATCTGCAAATTTTATTCCAATTAGTGAAATAGTTTACATTTGACAGTTATAGAAAGAATACAGTTTGTTCTTATTTTGAAAATATGAAAAACCGTTAATTTCGTGTTTTAACTAAACACTATTTTTTACTCGAAGCTCATCTGCTCCGTCGCATGAAATGGTTTCCAAGTAGTTTACTTAATTTAAAGCTGACCATATAGGCATTAATAATCTCACAAACGGTCACTACCAAGAAAATCGTTCAAAAATCCATAATCTAATAATGGCTGACCCACGACTGAAAGTGCCTAAGGTAGTTGACACTATAGGCATTTCAATCGACCGTTCAAATTTCAAAGCAATATTTGACCATGTTTTAACGTAATTCGATCTAGTTTTTTCGCCGTTATGTGACCTAGATCCACCACCAAACTCCAGAAGAAGTCAAAACAATGGATTTTATCCGACGAAAGTGAACCGTAGTTGGCCACTTGCCGAATAAGATCTTGCAAGCAAAAAATTCACATTAAGAAAGCTATTGCTGCAATCGAGATCTATTTTCATGAGTTGCCAAAAATATATATTTTGGGCGGCTTAAAGAAATTGGAAGACCATTGGACTAAGTGTGTATGCCTTGAAGGAACTACATTGAAAAATAAATAAAAAACGTATACGCTAAATTTGTGTTTTATTAAGATGTCAAGCTTCCGTAAACACAGGCTACTGAAAGATAGTCTCGTTAGAAAACGTTAGAAAAAAATCCAAACAACGACGGCCTTTAGACCCGAATCAAGACGACACTAGTTGTCATAATATGTTTTTGAAAATTGAAGTTGGCAAAAACAGAGCAGTAATTGAATTGACTCTTTCAACAACATTACTATATTTAAACATATATAGAAACTAAATTATAGCCGATTTGACCTGGGTCATTTTTGTAGTTATATACACCAGCATACTTTTGGAAATACATTATCCAACTTGAACAACCTGGAAACGATTATTAAATTGGAATAAAACAATTTCAGTAGTGTCAGCAACACCATGGTTTTGATTTTGCCAACTAGATTTTTAACGGAATTAAATGAATGCTGTAAAAACTTAATTATGTCTGTAACGGTAGATTTCTTGGATTTAAACCCATTTTATTGATCTACAATTGTATTGTACAATTTAGATGATATTAATCAAATTAAAATAATTTGTAAACATGTGTAGTAATTCCTACAAATTGTTCCAATTTGATGACTCTTAGTACATGGCAACTGTCCATGAGATGGCGTCACCGCTATCACTTGAGTATGAACGAATATGGCGAGAGATGGAAAAAGACGAAGTTGAAGAGAAGGAAGTGGGGAGAGGAATAAGTACGCTATTAAGAAGAATCACACTTATGGGCTTCAATAAAGGCAAAAACGTGTATGTAGGTGCCGTTAGTAATTATGCAAGTGTTTTTGTTTTATTCGGTTGGCAGAAATTTGATACAATGCGTTAAAAATACGCATAGCCTTTTTCGCAATATTGGAGAGTCATCTTACTTACTACATATTTCTATAAATTATTTCAATTTGATGAATCTCAGTACATATGTTTATAAGGTGGCGACACCGCCATCACTTGGTTCAAATAATTTTGGAGTTTAAAATAAAATAAATGGAAGTCTACCGTACATATTATTCATATAATCGTAATTTTAGAGACGTGCCAATATTTTTAGCAAACTATTCGTGTACTAAAAACTGTTTTAAAAAGATGTAGGGTAAATGGTTTCTGAGAAATAACCATGATCCATCTTGGTATTTTACAAAAATCATGGTATATTAACAAACAAGTGTCACAACCAGGCATTTGCCGCATAAAAACAATTAAATTTGTAAAAAAATAAACATAGAGAAATAAGAAAAAAAATTTAAAAAATTGAAGTGATAGTTGTAATATGTAGGTAAGGATGGGTTCAGCCACATTGATTATTTTATCAAAACAAAATCGCATCACTAAAGTATCACAAAGGAGTCTGCAATTACATTCCTGCTTAGTGTTGGGAAGCAAATTTGCAGGAGGGAGGGGGGTTATCTTACACACATCGTTCTATGATAACTATTATTTAAAAAATAGAAAATCCTATAAAAGTGTGCAACAACATAAAACATTCTGGGCGAGAAATAAAATAAACATCAGGGCGTTCCAACGAAAACTTGACTCCCCCTGTAAGTCAGAAACGGACGTGTGATCAAAAATTTCAAAGAACACGTCAATTTTTATTTCTAGGGTGACTAATTCTGATATTAAAATCATACCCAAATACTCGAAACTTCACCCTCTTGCGGTCAGCAACTACCCCCCAAATTTTTTTCAATGGCATAGGGGATCAAGTAATACATCATTTGAAAGGTCTTTTGTCCCTCTATGACTTCTGTGATTTTTTAAAAAATTGGTTTATTCGTTATTGAGAAATTAAATGTTGAACGTTTTATTTAAGAAAAAACAGAAACAAAATCAACGGATAAAGTGTTTAAAATGACCTCCACTTACTTCCATACAATAATACAGTCTACTTTCAAACGCGTTCCTTACATTATTCAAGATGTCCGGAGTCAGCAATCGGCATTCCCGAACAATTCTCTGTCGCAGCTCTTCTAGATTTGTAAGCTTAGTAGAGTAAACTTTCGATTTCAGGTGTCCCCACAGAAAGAAGTTCTTTGATGTGAGATCAGGTGATTTAGCTGGCCACTCCACTGGACCCCTTCTGCCGATCCAACGAATTGGAAAACGTTCGTCCAAAACTGTCTCACCCGAACATGAAATTGTGGAAGTGCACCATCCTGCTGGAATGTTATTTCATTTTCGAATAAATTGTCATAATTTTCTAAAATTTGTGTAATCATAGGATCTACACATTTTTGTAATAGATTTAAGTATGTGTCTCTATTGAGATTACCGTCAATAAAGAATGGTCCAACAATATGATTACCAAGAATGCCGGCCCAAACATTCAATTTTTTTGGAGTTTGTGAATGTGTATCCATCACCAAATGAGGATTCACATCGTTCCAGTAACGACAATTATGTTTATATTTACTTCACCATTCAAAATGAAAGTACTTTGGTCTGAAAAACATGAGTGTATAATAAGTTAAGGTTATTGGTCAATTTCTCGCTGAACTCCTTACAAAACTGGAGTTGACGATCAGGATCATCTTCGTTCAATTCCTGAACTAGCCTTATTTAGAAAGAGTGAAATTTGTAGGTTTTCAAAATTCGAAAAACACTAGTAGCTGAGACACCAGACGCTCTAGCTACTTGTTTGATAGATTGTCGATTATTCATTTGTACATGTCCTAAAAAACTGCAACTTCAAGTCCCTCATTTCTGACAGGACGGAATTGAACAGAACCTGAAGTTTGAAATTTATCCATTAACTGTTTAACGTATTGATGGCTCACATTGTGGCCTGGATGATTCGTATTATAAATTCTTGCAGCGGTTTTAGCACATTCATAATTTCGATAATAGATTGCGACAATTTCTATTCTTCCTTTGGTAGAATAAACCATGTTGGAACACAGTAAACAACGATGAATGAATAATTAATTAGTGTCAGTGTGACAGTGGCCAACTATTTACTTTTTGTTCTGCGATAACTAGCTTCAACAAAAACTACCAGTGCACATTGCACACGTTCGTTTCTGACTTACAGCGGGAGTCAAGTTTTCGTTGGAACGCCCTGTATAAGAGCGTATGGAAAGTGCGCGCAACACTAATACGAAAAATATACCTACAGGTCTTACACCTGCTGTCCGTCATTAGCTCTTTATCTCTTGCTTTAACACTAGTAGAATTTACTTGAAAAAGAGGAAAAAAATGGGTTTTAGAAAATAAATCAGATAGATAATGGTTCCAATAACTTTTCTCTCAATAACTTTTTTTATGTAAAATTATTATTCTTCAAGATGTAGTTCCATAAAAACCACATGAGATTAGCATTACTCCGTTATTAGCCGTAATTAGCCATGGGATAAAACTATTCTTAAAATACAAAAAATCGGCAGCAAAAGAGAAAAGGAAAGCGATGTTTGGTTTGGAACCGTCGCATAATTCCCCACCAACTGAAATCGTACAAGTACTTTTTAGGATAAGTTGCATGGTATAAAAAAAAGTTAAAACAAAGTTGTAGATAATGTAATTTACAACAATTTTTCTTCCAGATGTTTTATAATTAATATTTTGAAGATATTTATATAAAAGTAATCTTGAAAACATATTGACATGCTATATTATTTGAAGAAAATATGGTGTTTTATTTAAAAATGTAAGTTCATACTGGCACGACTTTATGAAACACCCTGTATAATCGAAAATATTTTTTAAGTGTACACTCAGTAACACTACTACATGTAACAAATTTTAAAGATTATATCTTTTTTAACAACTAAGTTATCCTCCGATGTCAGAAGTTTCGCCACCATGTATAAAATAACAAATAATTGTCTTATCAGCAGTTTTCAGATAAGAAATGTGTTTTAAAAAAGATTGTAAAAATAGTTTAAAAATTTAGTTTCGTATGGCAAATTGAGAATAATTAGGAAGTTTTTCTTCGTTTCAAATTTTTGGGAAAAAATTCAAAAATATTTGGGAATACTTCATACTCTATAAATATTATACGTAAAAATATTTAAAAATACTGAAAATTTACTAAATTACCATTTATCCCAAAATATAATCTAAGCTGTGATACTATAAAAATCTATGAATACCAACTGCCAAACTCAATACAGGGCGTAAAAGTCAGAAACGGACGTGTGATGTGTAGATCCTATGATTACACAAATTTTAGAAAATGATGACAATTTATTAGAAAATGAAATAACATTCCAGCAGGATGGTGCACCCCCACATTTCTGATGTTCGGGTGAGACAGTTTTTAGAAGAAAGTTTTCCAATGCGATGGAACGGCAGAAGGGGTCCAGTGGAGTGGCCAGCTAGATCACCTGATCTCACAATAAAAATTGATGTGTTCTTTGAAACTTTTGATCACACGTCCGTTTCTGACTTACATAGGGGTCCAGTTTTCGTTGGAACGCCTTGTATAGTGTTACCTTGCAGCTTATAATGTTGTTACTTAGTTATAATCTACTAACTCTAATTAGTAGATAGAGACAATTTAAAAAACAAAAGCATTTTAAGTTTTTCATCCGTCACAAAACGTAGCATAAGGAGTAATAATAAGGAAATAAAATCTGTACCAACTAAGAAACAAACCATTTTAAAATTAAGAACCTATAATTTGCAACAATCTAAAAGTGTTAACCGTTTCAAAATTAGCGAAAAACTACATCCGCATATTGCTTAATTCGCAAGTTATTACGATCCATCATAAAGGATGCTTCAAATAATAGCATCCTACAGCCTTCAAAATAAAATGAAAAACGTCCTTTGATCTTAATCTTATACATAAAATAGAAACTTTTAATTGATTTCAATGATGGATTGCTACTATAAAACGTAATTTAATACGCAATACCACCCAAAGTCGTAAAGGAATACGAACTTCATTAGATCGTATGTGTCGGTTTTAATAAAAGTCACGCCAATCAAACCATACTATGTTTTTATTGCAGGTTTTTCTAAAATGTTAATAATGTAAATGATTTTAATTTCTAATTAATTTGCTATGCCTACATTATAACTGCTTAACGTTTGCAACCAGTTTTAATCAAACAAAATACACACATAAATCGATCTAACTAAAGTTAAAGAAATTGTATCAAGTAATCATCTTTTTATTTACAATACAAATCCAAGTAGGCTGTGAAATAAATTGATACATATATCTTTCAAATTTGTGATTTTAGTATTCGTAATTCTTAAAACGAATGTTTGATAAGAACACAGTTTTTGTAAACTATTTTCACTGATGAAATTAATGTTACAGTTATGTTAGTCGCTTGTTTTGCACCAGAAGACTAATTTTTAGGTTAAAAACCATATTCTTTCGCCAAAGTTCCAAAGAAAAAATTAAATTCCAAACAAGAAAGTAGATGATTTCTCTGGAAAGAGAATTCTTGATTTTTTCCTACATTGTATAACAATATTTTGTTTATTTATATTTTTTTTTAGATTTTTCAAGTGGGTTAAATTGGCAGTCACTACATACCTAAAATTCCACCAGTTAACTGAACTTTAGAACTCCACACTTGTTTACTGTGATTAAAGTAAAATAAAGCAAAGTCTTTAATTAAATATAGTAAATATAGTTTTTTCACGACATACTTAGAAAACGGACGTTTCTTCTCTACAAATGGTGACGAAAATTCGTTTTTCCTCACTAGTGAGGAAAATAATGTTGTGTTACAAAAATGCCTCTTTAAAAAAATGTAAGAATGTGTTATTAAAAGTATATGCGCCTAGTACTTAGTTAAACAATTTAATTTAGTATTCAGTCAGGTTTGTTTAATTTAATATCTTATATTTCGACTCTTAAAAATTGCTACCCAACATTTATTGGTTAGGATTACGCGGCTGCGCTTATGACAGATTGAGACCGCACCGATACTATAGAATACTGTAGCAAGACTATCGGGATCCACCTATTATCAACTTGTGCTTTTACGTACGAAAATGTGACAAAATTCTGTAATAAGTTTACAATATTATTTGTTTATTAGATTGTTTTTTCGTGTTAACGTAGCACGTCCGAAAAGTAATTTGTACTACAGTAACAGTCGACATATATGTATTGTACGATATAGTGCCTTATAGTCTGATCTGGTCCAAAGAGGCACCCTATCTTAGAATCTTTGACAACACTAATCTCTTTGACATCTTGAGAAAGACTGGCTCAGCCAGTCGAAACGTCGATAACAAAAAGTTACCGTGTTTCATTGATACATTACCACTTAACTCATGCAAAAAAGCCCAATTTTTGGGAAACTCTTTTACCGTATGCAGTTATCCCTCATGTAATTTTTAGGGATACAAAAACGAAGACTTAATTTAGGAACCATTTATCTGTCTTTCGCTGAAAACCAAAACAACGTATTCAGTAATATCGTAGCAAGGGCAACGCTCGGATTCACATGCCTGACCATATAAGAACCAATGTTGTTGCAATATTAACTATAGTTAACCAATATTGGTAAATTCTATATTGGAGCTAGTTAGTAAAATTACCTCAGTCCTCTAATAGATGAATATAAAATACGAGGTCCGGAGGTTCAGCAGAAAGCGGGCATGCGCTGTAGGCGACTGCGCAGCTCTCGCACTACACACTCCGCCATTGTTGACATCGAGGCGTCAGTCGGCGTTGTGCTACAGCCATGTAAACATGTCTGCCATTATTGATGCTCCCGCCAAATATGAATTGCGAAGTGTGATTCGTTTTCTACAGGCTGAAGGTCATAGTGCTGCAGAAATCAATCGGAGAATGAGTCGTATGTATGCGGAAAACTTCATGGGTGATGGTGTTGTGCGTGAATGGTGTCGAAAGTTTAAAGATGGCCGTAATGATGTGCATGATGAAGGAGGCCAAGGACGCAAATCTGTTGTTTCAGATGACCTGGTTCAACGAGTTGACAGAATGGTTAAAGAAAACCGCAGATTCACCATTACTGCTTTGTCTACGAAATTTCTAGAAGTTTCAAGGTCTGTTCTGTACTCTATTGTTACTGAACGGTTAGGCTACAAAAAACTTTGTGCAAGTTGGATCCCAAAAATGTTGACGGACGGCCACAAAACTCGACAAGTGGCGTCAGTTTTGGAGTTCGTTAAGCGTTACCATAATGAAGGAGACAACTTTTTGAAATCAATCGTGACTGGGGATGAAACCTGGATTCAATACGACAGATCGGAAACAAAACGACAATCACAACAATGGATGCATTCAAATTCACCAAACAAACCTTCAACAACAGAAAGACCATGGCTACTGTGCTTTGGGATAAACAAAGTGTGTTGCTTGTGGAGTTTATAGAGCCTGGAAGCACAATCACTGCAGTTGTTTATTGTTAAACTTTATGACGTTTGCGTAGAGCCATTCAGAACAAACGAAGAAGAAAGCTGACCGCTGGAGTTGTTCTGATCCATGACAATGCCCGTCCACACACTGCTGGAGCAACTCAACGGCTTCTCGAACAATTTGGATGGGACATTTTTGATCATCCGCCATACAGTCCAGACTTAGCACCCAGTGACTTTTATCTTTTTCCTGAACTGAAGACGTGGCTTGATGGAAAGCGCTTTCAAACCAATGAGGACCTTCAAACCAACGTCAAGGACTACTTGAATTCATTGGCGGCAACTTTCTTTGAAGAGGGTATTGAAAAGCTTGTCCGCAGATATGACAAATCTCTTCGGTGATTATGTCGAAAAGAAACCGTAAGTGTACCAATCTTTTGGTAATAAAATTATTGTTATATATGAACTTGTCTTTTATTTATAGCCTATCCGAGGTTAAAAAAACGGCTCTCGTAGTTATGACCAGATTCAAGGAGAAACCAAAGAGCAACATAAGCACCAAGCACGTAAAATAAGGATGAAAACTTCGCCTATAAGTGAAATGCATGTCTTGCAACATCTCGTATATAAAGAACACGGACATGAGCTCATAATAAGAGCGAAATGCGCATGAGGTTTTCTTTCGTTGCGTGTATGCTACTGTACAAGATATACTTGGCTTGTTATCGACACGTGTATTTAAGTATTTAAAGTTATCGCTCCTGATAACGATAATGCACTTTAAACATTCCCAGCCGTTACAGTTAACTGTTGGCATTTCTTAGTTCGCCTATAACGTCTTTGCATATAACGTACCATTTTTAGTGGTCTTTACAAGAGCGTATACAATACAATAGAATAAACACGCAAATAATATAATAATATAAGCTATAACAATTATATAACTCATAACACGATTGATAGCCAAGGAAAACCCGTTTTTCAGAAAACGGGTGTGAAATTCATGATAGCAATTAGGCCCCCTGGTGAGTATTTTAAAAATTCAAAGAAAATTTCCAGCTGTTTCTCTTGGCTACTTTTATCATATAATTTTTTACCTCATAATGATGGAATAAGCGGTTTCTGAGACACAGCCTTATTTGTCTACCCTTGTACATGAAAGCTACATATAACCAGAAGAAACTTTTTCAAAATTGATTTTATTTCCTGATGAAGGCTACACATGATAACCGAGACCGATTATGCATTAGACGTAAATAAAGTTAATATTTATCTAATCAACAAATTTGTGTTTGATTATCACAGTATTTGGTCCGGTACTGTTGACATTGACTTCAAGCTAAGAAAATTATCAATACAAAACATATTTAAAATGCCAATAAATAAGAAAAATAATAATATTTTATTATTATTATTATTTACTACGAAATATTTTTTAACACTTAACCTTCCATAAGTTTCTACCAGCTTTAACAATTAGATACTATTCTATTCTGTGCTGTCTCAAATAACTTTTGTATTAAAATTAAAATAACCACAACTGCGTAAATTGGTTTTTAACACCAAAATTATTTTGGCAAAACCATCACTGTACCACAAAATTACAAAATCATTTCATTATTTAACACAAAAACCCACAACACTTTCCAACTGATAATAGTAATTATAACAGTGATCTAAAATGTGTATTTTCAAACAAACGTGAGAAATAATTAAGTTTCAATAAGTAAAAGAGAAAGCAAAAAAAGCAATATTATTGATGCAAAAGAAAAGAGGGTAATAATAGAAACCGTAGAAAAATTTATAAATTGCACGTTCCGTATCGGCATTATTTTTAATAACAAATAATCGACTTTTAATTATTGTTCGACTACTGTAAAATTATCCTACTAAATACATCCATTGATTTGTATAGAAAATAACGCAACTTTCATGTAAAATAAAAAACTTTCACTGACAACAGGAAAATTCATTTTTTTTTTAACGTAGGTAGTACCTACACAATTATGAAAAACATTCCTTTAATTAAATTTTTTATAAAATTATTTTTGTTAATTAAGAAAAACTTACAGTTTAATTTTGATTTGCCATTGCAAATAAATCCATATATACCAATACCATAAAAACAATTCGTATTTACAACAACGAGTAAAGTACCGTAAAACGCGCACTTTCACGACTTATAGTAAACTGAAGATGGAACGCTCAGCGTTCTTAAGTTTAAACATTAAACGCACCTGCTTTTACTGTTTCACTTGCCATTAAAGAATTAAATCTGCTTTTTGTTTTGTCTATAATCTTAATAGCTGAATTAACGAGGAAACATAAATTATTTGATTATTAATTTAAGTGCGGTTTGTCATTTTTACGTGCTATATAAAAGTAACTTTCGTTACATTGACACACTTAAATATTTTATGCCATATTTCGTTTTTTTATCGAAAGTTGTGTTAATTTGCAGAGTTCATTTTTTGTTATTGATAGGAGTAAATTTATTCCGATAGGAAGGTTGTCAATACAAATTCATCTCTTTTATTGAAAAAATGTGTAAAGCGTGTGATTTCCGGGAATTGTTTGCGAAAGAAGAAAAATGTTTGCAACTTTGTTCAGTTTTCATCCGGTACATTAAAAATCTAGTAAACAACTTAAACAACTTTTAGTAGATTTATTTGAATTTATACAGGGTTATTCACCGAACCCGTTCATTAAAAAATTATTGGGATGTAATTTATATACGCCTTTGAAAATTTGGGGTTAAGTTTGGTTTCAAGTGTACTTTTTTTCTAAAATACCTAAGCAGCATAAAATATGTAAATATTAGTAAATAATATTAATTAAACATTTAAATGTAACACTTTTGTATATTAAAAAATATCTCAGGAAACTATATTTGTTAAATATTTTAGGTAAACATATACAAAATATTTGAATTAAATCTTAAATAAATATTTCAAGCAAACATTTATCAAATAAATTAAATTGCCTTATAAAAAATATTTAAAATAAATAATAATCTCATATTTTAAATAAATTTATTTATCTCATCCTCTTCTTGTATTTTAGATTTTTTTGGCCTATAGCCTTGTGAAGCTCGTTTAAGGAAAGCTTGCAATTATGCAAATTTTGAAATATCGACGTTCAGATGAATTGAAAAACATTGAGTAATTAGTCCTGCACAGCGTGGAAGGCTTATATTGTTAACGTTGGGATTCAAAGTATGGCAACAGAACATTTGCTGACAAAGTTTGAATATTATTTTCTTTTCTCCACCTTTCAAATTACGCAAATTGTTTTTTGTATGTCGTTTCCGATTTATCAGGTAACAAATTTTGAGTGGTTACTTCGGCAATTTCACGAATTTCAGGCGGAGTACAAACTAAATCTTCTTCACTCATATTTTTATTGTTATTTCATGTTTTTTATTTGTTGTTATTTGTTTTATTGTTATGTATTCTATTTTTTATTACGTTAATTAAATAAAATTAAAAATTTGTATTTCAATCGACAGTCGGCGGTAAAAACGATTCAAAAAATCAAGTTGACGTAGAGTGTTACCAACCATATCAATCAACACAAAAATTTTCTACACCGTGTTTTAAATTAAAATAAAAAAACATGGGATGGCAAATTATAAAAAATAGTATAAAGTACCCGTTTTATAAGGGCATTGGCACACGAATCCCAAGGTAGAAAACGAGCCGCAGTTAACCCTTATAAAACTTGTTCTTTAATATACTATTTCTGATCGTTTAAAAATGATATTTGTGCAATGTAGTAAATAATACAATAATATTAAATCAGATTACAAAAAAGTAAAATTATATTCGAAATTTTTGTATTTTCTTCTTTACGTTTACAAAGAACATTATTAATATTCATAACATATAAAACACTACAAAATAAAATATTAAATTATGATCGTCATTTAAATTTCCACTTCAATCAAATCAATCCTGTAATAGTGCACTAAATATAGATATATTTTTGACAAAAATAATAGTAGGATACCGCCTGTGCCATGTAATTGTAAATAGTATAAAGTACCTTATATACCGAAAATAAATTGTCAAATTGCAAAAAATGCATGCAACCGATGACTGAAAATGACAATAGGACCACCACACGGTCATTCAGTCTCGATTAAATATATTACTTTAAAAAATTTAAATCCCAATTTCTCATAAACTAATTGCCCAAGAATTGCAGGGTTTGCACACACTAAGTACCTTCAAAATCTTTAAAAGATTTTGCTACATCTCAAAAAATAACGGATCTACGAATTTTAAAAAGAAAGATCAAAATATTTCATTTTATCAGATTTTTCTCGGAGAGTTATTACCTGATCGAGTTGATGCTCATTTTATTCTTATTTATATCCCCTGCAACTTTATTTTACAACATTAACATTGGTTCATTACTTTACACACAGGAAAAAAGTTGAGAAAAACACGTTTCTTTGCATTTAAATGTTAATTAACAATATAATGACAATTCAATTTCCGTATAAAATATGAATATAAGGTACTTTATACTATTTACAATTACATGGCGCAGGCGGTATCCTACTATTATTTTTGACAAAAATTTAATCATTATTTGCTCTATTGACTGGGGTATAAGTAAAATGTATTAATTTTTTGAGTATAAGGCCACACAATACTTTCTAAATATTGAAATTAATAAGACTGAGTGAAGTCCTTGTCAATCCTAATGTATTTTTTATTATATTCAAATCTGTCGTTTAATATAAACATAAATTTTGCCTCCGAGATGCAAAAATATAAACCAAATCTTCTTTTTAAAATTCATTTGTACAAACAAACCTAATACAAAATAATTTAATATTTTAAGAACAGCATACCTATTATCTGCTTGAAAAAAAACAGGAAAGCTCAATTTTTTATTTTCTGGTCGGCAGTTGAGAAACCGTTTTTTGTCGCCACTAAAAAGTGTGTTATATAAGTACAATAAATACATATTTAATTGAGTTTTTACATGTTATTAAACTTTGCAGTATGCTTTTGATTATGGTCTAATTCCCGTTTATTAAGAAATAATTGAGTTTATTTATTAAAAGCTAATAATTGATACACAATCACGACCATTAAAAAAAGTCCTGAAGGCTCTTTGTTACTGTAAACAAATGTACTTACTATGCCAAAAACAATAAAATAAAGCGGCCCAGTACTTAACACACCAAAGAAAAACAATCGGTTTGTGAAAGAGAGAGATAAAAAACCCTAACTTAGTGGTATACACCATTTGATACATTTTCGTATGATAAAATTTGACAAATTATCTATTACATACAAATTGAAAACAAAAACGTACTTACACTACTGTTTGTCCTGCTCCTGCACTTGTACTTGACCTCATTCGATTTATTTCACACAAACAAAACACCCACGTTAGGGATCGTATACATACTGATCGATAGTAAGATACAAAATAGTCAAAAAATAAACTTAAAGTTTCATGCAATCACGTCCATTCTTTATGAATTTAAAAGAATTTGCGAAACAAAAGATTTCCTAGCCCTTGGTTACGAACTATAAGTAACACCAGAACAAACGTTTTTATTATTATACCTGCTTTGGTGAAAATACCAAAGACTAATATATACTATTGTTTAGTTTTAATATTAAACATTCAAGTGCGGTATTGTATTTATGACGAAAATTTAAATAGTGATAAATATTTACAAATTCTACTAGGAATGGTTACTCAGTTTATTGAAATTACGATTCTTTTGTTTTTTAATCACGTTTTTACGTAAAAGGGTTTCTGAGTTATAAAAATGTAAAAATTATACTTATTTCGTATTGACAATTAAAAATTTCTTAAAAAAAAATTTTTTTTAAGATAAAGTTTATTAAACATTATGCGATAGAGGCATAAAAAACGTTTTTCTTAAATAAACTTTTTCTTTATCGATTATAATTTAGAAATTATGGCCGTTTTATAACTTTTGAAAACACGCGACGTCAAAAAAAACTTAAACAGCCAAAAATCTTTACTTCTTTATCCGCGTAAGATTCTTTTAGAATTTTTAAAATAGGTCTGTAAATAAGCGAGTTCTGGTCAAATTACGGCTCAATTTGTTTGAAATTTTTTTGACTATTTTTAGCATTTTTTTTAATCTCGAAGATATCCTCGTACAAAAAAAATATAAATCGAAAAATAAGGACACATCTTTCGTAAACTCGAAACTTCTTTCGAAACGAAAATATTTTGAAAATTTTCGAAAAAAGATTGTTTACCTCCTACGCCCTTATGATAAATGTCACATCTTTCATTTAGATGCCGTTTTAAAGAAAAAACTGTAAATTGTGAGTGAGGCTTTTTCGATATGTTTTAAAGTTTCCGAGTTATAAGCCCTTAAAGTTAGGGGGGGATTATTTTTGATTTTGGGGTGTAACTATCGTCCCCGACGTCTCACGCTTACCAAAAAAAAATTCACCGCGTTTGTCTTTTTGATTTCTATTGGACGTCAAAAAAATTTTTCAAAAATCGCTGTCAGTTTTGGCGGAAAATTAGTTCAAAGATTATCCAAAAAACCCTCGTAACTTTCGAGGGCGTTAGATTCGAACGCGTTTTTTTTTTAATTCTTACGTAAAACAATAAAATCTACTAAGGGCAGCAATAAATTTGAAAATATCTTTGAAACGAAAGCCATAAATGGCAAAAAACCAAAATCTGAATTTTCCGTTTTTTCGGTTTTTTCGAGTTCCGGTCGCTTTTAAAGCCGTTTCTCGTCAGAAATTTACGTCTTTGCGTAGAGGGTTTTTTAACCGGCTTATGGCGTTTTCCAATCTACGATCGGACTTTACGTTCGTTATTCCCAGTCAGTCTAGCAAAAGTCGAAGATTTTTGAAAAATTTTGTCGAGTCGGCTTCGAAAATATCTTACGTCCTTATCGTAAAAGCTAAGTTTTTCGTTTAAAAACCGTTATAAAGAAAAAAGTCTAGCGCGTAATCTTACATACGGTGCTTTTTCAATAAGTCGTAAAACTTTCGAGATATAAGCCCGAAAAGCGAAATCAAAATTTTTCGTTTTTTAAGGTGTTTTTCGTAAGAAATTAAAAAAAATTACTTCGTCGGATAGCCTCTTCTATTTGCCCGTGTTTTGGTGGGTTCGAAACGGCGCTCGGACGTCGCGTTCGTTATCGCGAGTCGATCTTCCGCGGGTCTACAAATTTTTCTACACGATTGTGTCGCTTTCACTTAATTTCACCAATTGAAAATAAAAAATATATATCTAAGATAATATCGTAAAATATTAAAACCGGGAGAACTGAACCACTGCGAAACGATTAATCGAAATTTGACCTTCGATCACCCCCGAATCGTATTTAAAATGTATCTTCTCGACGAGCGCTTATGCTCCGACAAAAATAACCGTTGCCGGTATCTAGTGGCGTTAAAAATTACTATAGGTTGACAGTCAAGGAAAATATAGTCACTGGTATAGCATATGTATTATAAAGAAGTTGTAAAATAAAATGGTGAATACAATTTAATAATAATATACAGGGCGTGCAATTTAAATTTTTAAAATTATAGAAGTTTGAAATTTAAAAAGTTAAAAATCCCAGCAGCGTAATATTTTTACATAAATGGGTGTTTTTATGATAACAACTTACTTTCAAGTATTGTGTAATAATGTACCAAATCTGAATTTGATATAATAAAAGGCAAAAGTTTTTTATGACTTCTTAAAGAAGTTCCTGCAAAACCTATGTTATGAAGAATAACTTTAAAACGGCCTAACTAAATGTTAAAAATAAAACATATTTGAAAAGCTTAGATTATTACTTATATATGTAAAATATATACACATTTTCAAAAAAAAATTTAATCCAAAACCAAAATATAACAAAAATATTTTTAAAAACTGCGCTCAGATGTACCATTTGGAATATTTTGATATTTTTAAATAACATAGGTGTAGTCAAGCTATCCCATCTTAAAAACTCACCATGTATATAAAAATATGAAATGCGCTTTCTTCAAAGTTTAATGAAATTCCCACAAAATCCAATTTTAGCACTAACCCCCTTTGGCATTCTACTCTTCATAACATCTAATAGCGTAAATTCTAATAAAAAAAATAAGTAAAAAAAATCGATACGTTGCTAAAAAAAATAAACATTTGCATAACTGTTTTCTAAAATATTATGTCAAATTTATTATTAGCCTTCAAATCAGGGAAGTACCGTAAAAAGAGTTTAAAAATAAACTTAAACCATTGAAAATAAGTATGAGAACCCAGGAATCGTGCATCACGAATAATTTCTATAATTTTATTGTAAATTTATTAACCGGCAAAAATTTTTTAAATATACCTAACTGTTTAGCAAAGCATAACACTTAAGATATGGTTAAACCATCAGTGGGCTGCGTTTACCTGCTTCTTCAAAAAATAAAATTATGCAATTTTCATCACCGCTACGCTAATGAAACGGCTTAAAAAAACTTAACTAGAACAACTTCAACGGCTTAAATTGTGCAAGGCCCTGTACACGGTCTAGATGTAAAAAGCGACAAAAATAAATTAACTTTTAACACGTATATATAACATTTTTTTTTACAAGCGGCACTATTGAAAATATTTTAATGTAAAAAAAATATAAATACTACTAAAAAATCAGGTAGATTTCTGTACGATAAATAAAAAAAATTCAATAGTAATACAAGAAGCTGGTAGATTTGTGTCTCACTAAATCAAAGCAACAATACGAACTTCCACGTTTTCAAAATTGGTCCACCTAGAAGAATGTTATAGCAAAATGTAACAAAAGTGTTATGTTAGCATACTTTGAGGAATATTCGAAAATATGGAAGTCTTATGCACTTTGGGTACATTATTCCATGATCAAGGCAATGTTAAATGTCAGATGCAATCACAACATCAGTAAATTTTATAAACTTATTGCATTCTTGAAAAGCAAAGGAGAATGGTACCGACCAAAAAATTGAAAATCTTTACATGGGAAATATTGACAAGTTTGTTAGTGAGGCACCAGATAGTAAGTACTTGATGTTCAAAGTTGGACGTCAGCTTGTCTATTGGCAAATTCTGAAGCAAGTTTAACAAAAATTAACACATATTGGATGGAGAAGTTTAACCTTATCCAAAGAATATTTGGAAGATTCCCTTGAATACAAAAAGAATGGCTTTCCAAATTCTTCCATATAATTGTCATTCTGCTTCCAACGGTTTTGATGAACAGCTTAACAACAATAAGAGTTTAGAACCCACTGCTTCAAATATTCATTCTACCTCCAAACTTGCAAACTTGCATTAGATGCATCGAAAAAAACTGTACAATTGAAACGTCGGTTAAACAATGACTACGGCGTTTTCTTGAAAGATGCCACCATGTCTTCCTAAAAAAATTTCCTAGATTATGTAGGAAGAATAATACTGAGTAAACAATTCGTTAATTGAATTCCGAGTTTAAACCTTTAAATTCTCAATTATTATAAAGAAAGGTTGGTTTCAGTTAAAAGTATACAAGTAATAGAAAGAGAATTGTGTGTTGCATAAAGAAATCGAATCATCATCATCATTCATCAGTTAAGAAAATAAGTAAGGACTAAACTTGAAGAAGAAATCAAATTTGATTACTCCAAAATTTTTATTTTGACAAAGACTGTCATTTTATTTTAACGCTAGTGTTAAAAGTAAACCACGTAATTTACTTTTAATGTGCCACAATTTAATATTACATTTTTAACGGCAGTGTGCCATGTAAAAATTTCAATTTTTTACTAGCGGTTGTAGAAAAAAATATAATTTTGACATAGAGAGTGACATATTTTCCTAATCAAAGTAGGCGTAAAACTTTTCGTAACTTGTCAGATCGTTTTGACATTTATTTTGAAAATGGTAAAGATGGTAACATTGGCCACACTCGGTTAGAATTTGAAATTCAAAATAGGTTTAACGTTTTTATACTGTTTTTTCATAATCAGAAAAAATACTGTCAGTACTGTGATATTACGAGATAAACTTAACATTTGTTACAAAACTCATTCGTTTCGTCACTGATGGTAACATAAATTTAATTATTGTTCAAATTAAATTGTGTTTAGTATAATTTAACACCAGTTTGTGTTTATGTTATTGCACGATAAAAATAAATAATTAGGAAGATCTTCGAGTAACAATAAGAATTTTTTTAAATTTCACTAAAATTTAATTAACAATGTTACTTACAAACAAAACAATGTAATCTGCCATGAAAATAATTTATAACAACTGCAACAAAAAAATTTATTTATTTGAGTATTTATTATCCTGTTTTAGATTTTTGAAGAAATTCCGATAAACGGCGAGTTTTACATTTTTCAGAAGGCACTGACCTTGGAGAAAGCTATTTTTTTTTCACAGTACAAATAAAAAAGTTATGTGTAAAAACATATTATATTTGCATCACTTATCGTGGATCGATCCTTTCTTGATATTATTTTCAAAATGTGGGGGCTGGATAGGGAACATATTTAAGAGCTACAACTGATGAAGAATTGAAAATAGAATATTCATTAAACCAAACTTTACCCAATTTTATAATAATCAAAAAATTATACAGATTTCACCCATTTGATCTGTATGACATACACTACTATTGAGTAAACAAAATTTTCACAATTTTCAAAATACTATAGCTTTTAAAAAATCTTCTCATTTTAAGTAATCTAATAAATGATGGAGACTATGAGTTCAACAATTTATATATGAGAAAAAGTTACTTTTCCTTTTAATATATAATCTTAACGAAAGTGTAATAAATTAATATTTTAAAATTTTAAATTTTAATATTTTTTAGATTGTTATGTTATGCTTGGTAATGAACTTCGATTAGAGCATACGATATAATAAATTAAAATAGAAACTTGTTATAAGTAATCCGATAGAAATTTTTTAATCAAAAATTAGAATGTGATTTGAATGCAAAATACCTTCATATCAGTTCTTAATTTGTTTGAAAGTGATAATATGCATATAGCACACATAATTAAAAATAATAGTAATATCATTGACTATAAAGTTACTGGTAATATATTTTTTTGGTAGTTGTTTTAAAATAAGTATTAAAAAAATGAAACTTGCGTGTCATGACAGATGGAAGAGTTTCTATTTCTGCCCACTCATCTATTTTGATATTTGACCAATGAATTTTTCATTCAATAATTTTAATGGGTTTATTATTGCCTTCTAATTCTTTAATGTGTTGTAATTGATACGGCTTCATAAATATCTATAGGTAATTATTTGAATTTAACGAACGTAAAACGAGTTTCGGCGATTTTGAAAGCTGTTCTGTGGAAGAGTTATAGCTGCTTGTGTAATTAATTGTTTATTTGACAATAGAATCATTTGTGATTAGTAATTACTGCAAACATAGCATCATTGTAACAATGGATTCTTACAATATGATTTTGTATTCGCATTTTATTCTCCAAGAATAATTTGTTTTTGGACTAGCTTTGGAAATATGGTGTCGCTTTTCTTATTATGAGTTGATATGATTGTACATTTTAAATTTTCTGTGGAAAATTTTATTTGTTTAAAGAATTAATAGAGACGCAGTATACCGCAATTTAAAATAATACAATACTTTTTAACATATTAGGGTCATTCTCACTAAATTCAATGAAAGAATCTAACTTTATTATTATTGTAAAATATAAAAATTAATAAAATCTGTTTTTGGAAGAAGTAAAAGGAATACATTAAAATGCATTGCTTCAGTATATAAAAATCTTTTAAATTATTGAATTTTTCCAAATCTGTACTCTTCAGTATGTTTACGATTACTGATATTTTTTTCATTTATAATAAATTTTAAAAATCGAAATTGCCTAACTTTTGCAAATAACTCTAAATTTTTAAATTCTGAATGTTATAAAATTGAATATTTAAGAGAAAAGCAACTAAAAAATATAAAATGGTTTGTTACTAGTCAAGCATTCACTTCCGTACTAAGTTAGTTTCATGGTTAAAAAAAAATTGTCAGATGGCGCCATCGCACTAACCTATTAGATTCTGTTTTATATATGAGATGCTCCAGTAAAATATGCAGCTAGCTTCAGTCTGCTTTCGACTTTAATGGGTAAAGGTTGCGATTTTTTTTGTGAATAAAACAAGTTAGAACCTGAGTGACCAGACTATTGTTTCACCTCCATTTAATTTTTTTTTTGGGTAACTTAATTAAAAAATATACATAGAAATTAGTTAATAATAATTAAATGTCTTGTAACTTTTTATATTTGTTTAGTATTAATATTGAATGTTTTGTCAATTTTAGGGCATTTTCACTAAAATATTCACCTCCGTTCATAGTTGCTAGGAACGGAGGTGACCACCCAAAACGGAGGTGAGTTTTTAAGGTATTTGTGGTATTAAATATTTTCTCTTAAATTTATTTATGCCTGATTAAAGAAAAGAAGATATAATAAATGTCACACGGTTTTACTGAGTTGCTCACCTTATAAAAAAATAGTTTATTGCATGATAATCAAATTGACATATATTTTTAGTTAAAACCTGAAGAAGCAAAAAAAAGCACGCGATCGAATGAGACGCAAAAGGAAAGAGACCCAATCAAATATGAGGAGGCTAAACGAAAAGAGAGAGAGAGATATACCAGAAAAAGGCAGATGGAAAAATTGAAAGTGTGACAGATCTGACAACAAGGAGCCAGAATGCGTCAAGAAAAAATTGGAGAGAGAGGGCGGCAAGACACAAAAATAAAATAGAAGAATTAAAAAAATTAGAAGATTACTCTCCTCCTCCAACGCCGCCTCCCGTTCCTCTTGCCGGACCGTCCAACGAAAATTTAAAAAGTAGTGCAAAGAAAAGAAGAAGGAAGCACTTAAAAGAATTAAATAAAATAATTGAGAAAATGAAGACAGAATTACACAAAACTAGAGCTCAAACAAATAATTAGTACAAAGTGAGAGCAGCAAGACTACAGAAGAATGTAGAAGAAAACAAATTTTTAATGATGGAGCAAGAAAGAACATCACCAAACACTCAGAGTAATTTATCAATTAAATCTGGAAATATAGAAGAAGTAAGAAGAAAATTAGTTGTTTAAAAATATTAGAAACAATAAAGAAAAAGAGAATTTTGAAAGAACGTTTGAGGTTCAATTATTAAAAATTTAAAAAGTAGGACAGCATCAAAAAGTAACCTCGTCAAATCTGGCAACAGAAAAGTCTTCAAAAAAGGACTAAGAAAATGAATAAGAGAAGTATTCAATTTTCTTCAGTTAGACAGCAGTAGCACACTTTGTTCTAGAAAAAGAGATACCATCACTTTTCTAAAGCAAAAGGAACAAAAGCGTTATCTGAATGATTTACTTCTTAATTTGTGGACAGATTTTTCAAAATCAGTTAGCTATAAATTGAGTTACTCAACATTTTGTCGTTTTAAACCGTTTTTTGTTATAGAAAGAAATGTAAATAAGAGAGACACATGCATGTGCAAAAAATATAACCGTAATAATCTAGAAGTTAAAAATTAATAAAATAATAAGAGAAAACAACCTAAAGCAATTTATCACAAGCATGTGCTGTCTCCAAGAGGGGGAAAAGAAAACTAATGAGTTGTGTTTATCAAGAAAATGCTATAAATGCAAGGAAAAATTTGTGGAAATAGTTGAAGATTTTTTTTGGCAAAGACTGATATATCAGAAATGGAACACAAAGCAAGAAAATGTAAAAATTCAAGGTGTAGAGAAATTGATTAAAAAAACCGTAAAAGAAAAAATTCAAACTACTAAGCAATATTTATTGAATGTATTAAGAAAGAATTCCAAGGAATTTTTAGAGCATACCAGGAATATTTACCATCATTTTTCAGCCGTAAGAAATTTAAAAGACAATTTAAAAAACGCTTTATTTGTAAAAAATGTAAGAAGTCGTCTAAAAAACAGCGTTCTTAACTCGTTGGAAAGAAAATATCTGTGCTTTTCTTCACGCACGATACTTATTACTTTCCACACTTGTTAGGAAAATTACTATAGCATGCCGTCTAAGCAGTCTGATTTTCGAAAAAGTTACAGCTGTGTAATTGTGCCCACCGATATAATCGATGATATGGTAATAGTGACAGACATAAAGAAACTAATTGTTCGCCTTAGTAGACTACTCCAAAGCATTCAACATGTTAAACTTTGATATAATGATATCGATTCTTCAACATATTGAGTTTAATAGAACTTCTTGTAATTTCTTTCAAAGCTTTTTTACAAGGACGAACACAGTGTGAAGATGGATGCGTCTGAATTGATAAACTTAGATGCAGAAGTTCCTCAGGGGTTAGAACTGGGTCCTCTTTTATATTTCTTGCAGAAAATCTGTTAATAAAAATATGAATGTAGCTTTTGCGCTTTCACACACATTTTGTAATAATGTCTATGGCCTTTTTCTTAACTACATTAATCAACGAAAAATTCATTCAATTTTCAAATATCACAATCAAAAATGATCAACAGTTCGAGAGCAAATGGGTATGGGAAATTTTCAATTTTCTTTCGAATGATGTACAAAAAAGAAAAAGGTGCTATTCGAAACAATTGACTTTGTGATTATTTTTGATTGTGATATTTGAAAATTGCCTGTGTCTCTATGGTACCAAATAAAACCATCGGTAGGACTTGGTAGGGCTTGGATTTCCAGCCAACTGCTCCATAAATATTATTTTATAATCTCAAGTGATTTGCGAGATAAAATTTTTTTCGTAAATTACTGTAAAGACCATTTTTTTGAAAATTATTGCCATATGTCAAAAACGGTCAAGAATTAGATAATATAATTTAGGTTATGTAAACTCAAAATTATATGGACAATAGACTTATACAAAAGGAATTATAGGTTTGTATTTAAAATAAGAAAGTTGATAGCAACTTTTGGCACACCCTGTATAGCTAAAGGTCTGAAAATAATTTAAGTAGAACAAAAATAATCAATTATGGCCGAGTACTAAATTTCAAGTTTTTTTATTTTTCTGCAAGTTAAAAAACTTTTAATGCACGCTCTACCCATATCACCCTGTATATGATTTGAATAATTGGGTGGTACATAATCATTTTCCCGCTTAAAACAAATTTATGACGCGTCACGTCATATAACCAACTGTCGCCGTCTTGCTGTTTGTGAAATATTACCACTGGTCATTACATTTTCAATAGAGTTCGGTGGGTTTTCATTGAATTTAAAATGTCTCAACCCAAAAAACACAGTTGCAGTAAGTTCCCCATATGTTTTTGATAGTCAGAAAGGTAGAAAAAGAAAACCATCAGCAATACGTGTCACAAGTCGCTATCTACAAAATATCAAAGAAAACACTGTTAAAGAAGCTTTTTCTGTAGCTGTTGTTTATACTCAATTACAAGAGCTTGGCGTTGAATTAGAGAAAAAATTTGTCGTGCTTCTTTCAACGTATGATTTTTGATAAATTGGTAGAATTTTAAGAAGCTTCTTCTGTGTAAATGTACAGTTTTTAACTTTTTATATCACGTATAAACTATTATTATAATGATTAGAATACGATAGCGCTCAAATTTAAAAAATTTAAAACAATGAAAAAGACTACATTGTATTTTGATGAAAGGTAGATATTTCCTCCTATAAGTTTTCAGTAATTGATTTGTTCTTCGTTGAGGAGGACCATTTTTCTGTTTTAAAGGCCTGAAAGTGCACATTCTGCTGCACAAAACGTTGCCTGAAAAAACGACGTAGTGGTTTTTTGGTGCCCCTCCTCAACAAAGAACAAATCAATTACATTGTATTTTGACTTGTATCAATCTTGTTCTAAATTCGTATGCCATTTGTCAAATTTCCATAACTATGTTGATATTCAATAAAATAACAATGGTATAGATGGCGCTATGGTGTGCAATAATCTTGGCAATTCTCTTATTAATTATAATGTTTATATTACCACTTAACTGGTGTCAACTACTAAAACGTCCGCTATAACCAGGATATCTGTATCTAGACGGAGGAAAATAGAGAAATAGTATAAACCAAATAGGCAGCTGAGCATCATTTCGATACTGGTCACAATAATATATTGAAAAACAAGTGTCACAACAACACTTTTTGTCAAAAAGTGACAAAAAGTAGTTGTGACACGTGTTTTTCATACTATTTTTTCTATTTCGCAAAAATTTACTTCAAGAAATAAATGTTAATATATGATCTAGTGTTTTTTTTTGGTTTAAAGCTATGTTGGTAGAGTAGTTGATATCCTAATAAAGTTAGCAACAAATGCTGTTGAAAGTTTGCTATCTTCAAAATAATGTGTTGAGATTTTTAATCACCGTTTAATTCACGAGTTAGTTACAAAACTTTTCAGTCGACCGTACTTTGTAATTTTAATAAAATTATATACTCTAATAATTCTAGAGAAGAAATGCTATTGTGAACGCACCACAACCACAAATTTATAACCTAACTTCATCCTTTGTACTTTTTTGTGAGAGCTTCGTCTTTTATTGCCAACAGTATTTTAATATAATCTCACCAAGTTGATGGAGAATTAAATTACTCAATTTCGATTGTTTTGTCGAAATAAAATAGTTTTCATCATAGTAAAACAAGAAGACTAAATTTTTTTGTGGGATCGGATTGGTGCTTAATCAATATAATGGTCCACCTACAAAGACAACACCAAAAGCGTTTGACAATGTTTGATATATCATGGATGTAACTTAAGCACATCTTGAACAAGTTGAACTTTATATAATGACTTGTCGCATCATACCGAAGAAAGATATTTATATCCTTAATGTGTGCAAGCAGTTTCCCAACTTATTGAGACAATTATCCTGCACATATTCAACACTTTTGTCAAGGACATATTTGCTTAAGACTCCTTATCGATGAAGTTTGGTTTTACATTTACCATTCTATCATTTTACAAAACATGTGCATGTAGAGTTTAGAAAAAATATTTTTTTAAGTGGTTTTGCTACACCTCCAAAAGATCTTTTCAGGAGTCGGAATGTTTACTTTTTATAGTTTTGATTTTTTCTTCAGCCTTACTTAAAGAATCTAACTTTTGAACAATGAGTAAATAATATTGAAGAGCTACGTGAGAGAATAGTTTGTAAAATACATGTCCTGAACACCCTTAACATGTTATTAAACGTTATCATTGGAATGTTGCATACAGTACAAAAATGTCTTAAAAATCACTGAACAAATTAAAGATTTATTACAATTGTAGATTAATGTCGATTTGTTATTATTAAAATTTGCTTTGCTACAAATTACGACAGATTTTTTATTTATACTTTCATGTTGTAGTTGATTGAAGATAAAACGGCAATATGTATGTATAGTTGCCTATACTAAAATCAATTTTGTTTACTTTAATGTAAGTCATAAATGCGCGGTCGATGGAAGAATATTGTTTGTTAAGTTTTGTTCCATAAATTAACATTAAATTTTCTTTGAATATTAAAATCTACTTAATAAGAACTAACCAAACAAAACCTTACTTAATTTTCTTACTTCAAAATTAAAACTGTAAATTATTTGGTTATACACTACAATTTATAAAATCCCTAAAACAGTACGGAAAGAGCTTCTATTTCCGTATCATGTACAATACGGAAACAAAGCTATAGAAATTGCGAAATAGAAAAAATAGATTTTGATAACTTCGTTTTGATTGCCAAATCTTCTTTCTTTTTCAATAAGAAAATCAGGGAGAGTATAGTAGTCATTAAGCATCCCAATAACTTCAATCGCAAACGCAGTTTTGAATTTTCACATTTGTGGATCACCATCGTTAACCCTATTTTGAACCAATCAGCGTCGAGGTTAACGACCCGTGACGCTTCTCTTCTTATATTACGGAGATATTTCCTTAGTTACACAGACTTCTTTCAATCTAGATTGGGTTTAGTTGACAAGTTGATTACCTGACTTTTAGTTGTTAACCTTATACTTTATCATGTTTTTGTTTCAAGTTTTGCGCCCTGATGGAGATTCTTACGATAGAAGGCGAAACGTTGGCAACTACGGTTACCTTTTCGACACGGTCCAATCCCGGAAAAAGTTTTTGTTTTAAGAATGACTCCGGCTGTGGAAGCCTCAATTCTTACTTTGAATTCTTGTTTTTTTGTACCTACTTTAACAATGTTTAATATTTTTACTGAAATAACATAAATACAGTGAACAAGTTAATTAAAATTAAAGTACCTAAATTTATTTAAATGTGTTAAGGTAGACTTTGAGGTACGCGACAGAAACAGGAGAGTGCAACACGAAACTGCAGAGCGCGACGCGTGACACGAAAAGAAGAAAAGAAGAACAGGAAGAGATGACCTAATGTTTGTTTATATCAAAAACAAAATGAAATGAATTCAATGTACCATCCAAGAACCACATTACTTGTTAATTAATAACCATTAGTCTACTTTTATTCCAATTGTATGATCTTCTTCATCCAATCAATCCTTTCTCTCTCTTCCCCAAATAACGTCTTTCTTTCTCTTCCCTCAATTTACCACACTCCTTCCTCATTATGTTTTAAGTGTTCCCACCCTACACTTCCTTTCCTTGCCCTTCCATTAATACTTATTTTCGTGTTCTTCATTCCCTACATGGAATCTAACTATCAGTCTCTTCTCTCCTAATTCTCTTTCTCTCTTGTTAGATAACTGTTTTCTCTTCCATCCTTGTCTTCCAATATTTCTCATAGTACTTTCTTCTTTAATTTCTCCGTTTTTTTGGGATTCTTAATCCTGATCTATCCTTACTATATTCGCTTCCACACTTCTTCCTTCTTGGTTTATCTTTCTTGTTTTTTCTCTTTCGTATCCTGCTCTTCCATAGTACCTTTTTCTTTCCTCTTCTCCATATTTTTAGTTTTGCAGTTCTATTTCCTTCTATCATTGATAGAATATCTCTTTCTCTCTCCTGCTTTCCATCTTCTCCTCATACCTCATCGTCCTTTTTTCTGTCTGAATTCTTAACCTCTCCAACTTTACCACCTGCAAACAGCAAACAGACACGGACTCATTAAACATCTCTGTCTTAATTATCTCCTTGTTTTGAATTAATTTCCTAACTCTCCTATCACTTATGTTCTGCAAGTTTTCTCTTCTACTATTGCTTCCATTACGTTTTTGTTTATTATTTTTCTCCTCGTGTATTTCCAAAGTAGTTCTCCTCCACCTTGTCAAGTGCCGCTTTCAAGTCTATAAATACAGCATACATTTTCCCACCCTTCGTTTATATTTGTCTAATTACCATGAGCTTTAATAAGTTGTTTGTTGTTCCTCTTCCTTTTCTGAATCCTGCTTGCTTTTTTTCTTTTTAACTTTCTCTATCAATCCAATCCCCATAGAACTTTATATCCCACATTCAATAGATTTGCTTCTCTATTAATATCGGGCATATTATTGCTTCTCTCCGTTTCTATGGATCTACTCTCCATACCCTTTTCGTTGTCCCTATTAATTTTATCTTCTCTCCGTGTTCTTCTATTGTTTCCCTTGTGTCTCATCCGTTTCACTGTCTTTCCTTTCTTAATTTTTTGGATTGTTTCACCTACTTACTCCTTTTCAATCTCCTCTTCCTTACTTCTCTTTTTTACACACATCTTCCCTTGCTTTTTTTTCATTTCCTTCCAGCATCTTCTTTGCAATGTTTCTCCTTATCCTTTCCTTGTATTTTTATTTCTGACTTTTATTTCTTTTCGCCTTCTTCATACAAGCTTCCATGCTTGTCATTCATTGCTTATTTCCACAACATCTCCTTCCAACTTTTTCTTGTATTCTTCATTTTTACGCATTTTTCTGATTTATTCTATGCTTATTCAATATTTCTTCTATCTCCTCTTTCTTCTCATTTTCTTCTTAGCCTTCTGACATTCCCCATTCCACCACTCATTTTTTCTTTCTAATTCGTTTGATCTTTTTCTAAATTTTCTCTTTTACCGTTGCCGGTTCTATTGTTTTTTGCAATGCTTTTATCTCCTCCTCAATTTCCTTCTTCAATTTCCATCTTCTCCCTGTAGCTTTCTATACTCTCCTTTATTAATACTTTCTTTTCTCCCCATTCGCTTTTGCCTTCTGTATGCATTCCTTTTTCTATATCTCGAGACATAGTCGGTCGCGTATCTTTAGACTTACGCAAATGATATTCTGCTGACAATTTTTCATAACAAAGTAATCACTGTAGTAGTTGTTTATAAATTGTAATCTTATACCAAGCAAACACGTTACGTACTTTGTTGACTACATTTTTATAGCCTATTCTCTACGATCCTAGTGGCCTTTATGGTACGTCACACATTTGATGGTATAGTATATGTACATATTACGTGTTTTTATACAACGTTTAATACGTCTTATACTAGTTTTTTTATTAAGTAATTCTTCTACTTGCAACATTTTTTTAATATGACACTACATACCATTTTTAATAAATATTCACATGGGAATTTTGTATTAGTCAAGGTGATTATAATTTTACTGAATTAAATGATTACTTAACTTTTGTAAAAAATAAACGTTTTTCCTTAAAATATTCTGATTTGTTATAATTGTAGAATGTGAAAATAATATTTTAGAATGTTTCAAATGTGTGAAAAATGTAATTTCTCCCTGCAAAATAGCGCAACGAAACGGTAAAACCTGAAACTAGCTTATCAAACGTGTCCGTGATTTTGTTTTAACGTTTTTTTCTATAAAAAAATAGTAGAGTTCTTAGTGATTGGCGATACTATAACGATGTTACCACAAAACGGTACGGAATGCTTAGTATACATATCACAATATTAAATTTTTTCTATATTAAAAAAATTACATACTCTTTGGAATTTTTAATACCTACTGTAAAATGGAAATTGTGTGGAGGATTTTGTAATTTTTGAAATGAGTCTTATACCTACTAAAACTATTGATCCCTCTATAATTTTTTTCCTTATTTTTAAAATAAATGAAAGAACCATATTAGTTTTATTTTTAGGAAATTTTAAACGATTAAGATTTTGTGATCTTCAGCATTGACTATAATGACGGTTTTGATCATCAATTTGCATTTTACAGCGGTGACCACCGCAATAGTATCATAAACAAGTGTTACAAGGACACTTTTTATCGGTTAAATAATCTATAAAATAAACACATACTGTTTCAGTGTACTTGGAGATAAATGAATTGAACCCTATCTCATATTATTTGAATTAAGAATCCAATGTGGATCAATCTAAAATTAATTAACTTTGTAATTTTGTGTTGAACCATATACTTTACAGTTCATCTTACATTTAAAATGTTTAATTGTCAAACAATTTTGATCCTGTTTCATACATTTATAAACTGAAAATTTTCCTACGCTTCCGTTGACTGTTGTAATAAAAATAATCTTCAATTCTATAATTTTGGTACAAAATTTTTGTGGCGAATCTCCCACGACAACGGATTATTGCACTGATTCAATTGATACGTATCAATTTCTGTGATCAATAAAAAGCAAATTTTGGTTGGGTTGTTACAAAGATGTTTTAAAGTCACTCAATTGTTAAATATTTGGCAACTACAAGCATAAATCTTGGCTTTAATATAATTATTTTAATTTCAATGAAATTAAATTTTTCCAAGCGCTTTGAAGCAAAATAAACTTTGATCATCATTTAAGATGGATGAGTTTAGTCATGTGACTATTATTTATTTAACATGCGATTAGCAGTAAATATTTATTTATAAAGTTTGTGCGTGTTGTACAGGGTGATACAGAGTTGAAAAAACCACAAGTTGACACCTGTCTCTTAAAGGTCTACCTAACGTTATTCTTATTTTTAACCCTTCGTCTTAATAAAGGTTATAAAGTAACAAAAATCGGCAGGTGATTAAAATCGGCACTAAAGCAATCCATGTGCGTTAAATGTATGTAAATTTTAAATCGCACTTACGCGGTGTCGTAGAAATGACAGATGATTTCACTTTGCTCCTTAAAGAACAACAAAAAATTCTCTAATTTTGTTTAAATTTGTGGTTTCAGAAAAAATTTAATGTGTACTTCGGCACTAAAATTCTTCTTCATAACTTACATGTTACTAAAACACATTCGTCATAAAAAATGAAACTTTAGTATCTTGATACATGAATAACTGTTTTTTTCAAGTATATAATAATGGTATTATTACTTTACGGCGCCGATGACATAAAATATATTTATTATATAAGTGAAATGTGTGTCTTGCGACATATTGTGTAAATAGGGATACGTATAAATAGTATAAACTAATATTAATGTTTAGTTAATCCTTCTTATGGAGACAGGGAAATAAAACTCTTTCGCTTTTTATCTAATTCGCGACGTTTCGGAAACTTTTCATTTATTTAAATAAATAGTTGTGTTTCCTTCCTCAGGCGCTAATAACAAGAAAGGACAAAATACAGTAGAAAATTTTTAACACAACCGTGTTACAAAAATATAAAAATTGATTAGTTTCAGGTTCAAAAGATGAAGAATAAAACTAAAAAAGTACTTACTTGGATAACAGTGGAAAAAGTTGTCGTAGTGATAATGATAATATAACTATTCGTCATTTCTTAAAAACTAGTTAATAAATAAAAGAACTGTTCACAGAATAATTACACCACCAAATAGTATTACATAAAATTAACTAACGACATACTAAGTATGATAAAAGTTGGTCAAAAATAATTGTACGTGTATATAAAAGATAAACATAATATCAACCTTGCTAAAATTCGCGAAAAAATTTAAACAATCTTATAAATTATTATTATGTAGTATAAACTAGTAATGCCAACAGATAACTGTTATCAGTTGACATTACTTAGTATATTCATTATTTTATAGTACATCGATGCAATCTCATTACCTATTTTACAAATACAATAACGTTAGTTCTGAAGTTAGTTACTATAGGTTAGCAATATTGATTTAAATGAACCTATTTTGACAATCGATAACTACCCTAAAAAATTGCGTATTTTTCAATAACCGAACCTGTCTATTTAGGTAAAATTAGTTCAACTCGAATCTAACTAAAAAGCTGTTGGCGTTATTGGAGGTTGGCGTTCACGGAATAAACTGTAAGTGATCAAATTCTGAACGGAACATGCATACTAGTCATACTCTTTATTGGTTACGTACTTCTCTAGAGTTTGTAATTAAGGGTTTCCACGTGGTGGCAAAACCATCGAAAACAAATACTAATTAATTGTTTTAAAAAAAATTGATTAACCAAAAAAATCTATTAAATCTTAGTTCTTGAAAATCGTATATTAAAATAGGTTATAAAACCGTTTTTATAATCGGTTCTTAAACTAGATTTTTAAAACCGTTTTCCAAATCGATTTTTAAACCGGTTTTCTAAAACCGTTTCTTAAAATCAATCAACAAGTTTAATAAAATATAGATTTTTTATGAAAACATTAATTAATATGTCGCATTTGCGATAGTACCAGAAGTAACCATTAACTTTTTTATTTTAAATAAGAACCACTAAAGTTTTATTTGGTTGTTAATATCCATTTAGTTTTAAAATGTTGAAAAATAATTCAACCTCTCAGTAATTAATATAATATATTGTAGTGGTTGCCCCATTAATGTTAATAAGTGTTAAAATTGGTACTATTATTATCAAAATAATTTAAAATATTCCAGGTTGTACGTATACGTATTTTATAACACAATAAATATTTTTGAATTTGTTTAATTAATTGTAAAAACGTGGTTTACAAGTTTTTCTTGTTATTTATCTTACCTCGTACAAAGGATTATTTTTGCAGTTTTTTACTATTGCCAAAACCGATCTTGTATCCGTACAAAGCAATGACAGTTTTATGCTGACAAGTGTTCCTTGAAGAATATACATAAGTGGATTAAAACAGATAAATCTTAGTTTGTCCGTGCAGCAGGTAAAATTTGTCAATGTGAGGTTTATATGATATTTTAACATTTTTTTTATTGTTTCCTTTAGAGGTCAATAATAAAAGAAAATATTATTGCATGAACGTTTTTATTTTTATTAATCCATATAAAATCGTGTTAGATGATCCTGCGTTTTAGCCCAAATCTTTGAATACTAGAAATAAAGAACTAACCGTAAGAAATAGCCCCCATAAGACTCATGATGGGCATTTAATTTCTCAAATATGCCCCAGGAGTCAGAATTACTCAAGGCGGGCCTCTGCGCTAAGATATCAAAAGTTCGATCGTTTGGTCGCTTAAAATTACATTTTTGACAATGACCTCAGGCCAGCGGGATTTCTTTCCCCCGGTATTTTATGCGTGTATTTTTTTCTGACAGTTTTTTATTCTGCATTTTTTTACCGTTTTTTTTTAAATTGGTTAATATTACAAACTTCATTTAAATTCCCCACTACAATTGATAAAAACCACCATTTTAAGAACCGATTTAAAAAATCGACTCAAAAACTCCATTTGTAAAGTCAATTTTAAAATCTAATTCACAAAATCGAGTTTAAAAACCGTTTTTTAAATCGATTTTAAGAAGCGCACCCCTTCTTCATTTCTCGCTGTTGCCGCAATGTCATCCGCATAAGCTAAAACCCATATCTTTTTCCCTTTCTACTACTATTCCTCCTACTTGATTTTTTTTCCCATTTCCTCCTCAAGATCACTAATGTATATCGAGAATAAGATTGGGCTTAGCGGACATCCCTGTTTTAGTCCTTTTCCGTCCTAAATTCTCTACCTAGCTTCCTCCCTACCCTCGTTCTACACCTTGTTTCTTCGTATATTTCCTCTATTGCATTTTTTATATCTCTGTTTATTCCTACCTCCTCCATCCTTCTCCATAATCCCCTCTTTCCACATTATCAAATACCGCTTTAATGTCTAGAAATATTGCGTACATCTTTCATCCTTTCTTTGCTAACTCTTTATTAATTATGTGCTTTAATATGTATATATTGTCTATCGTTCCTCTTCCTTTCCTAAATCCTGCTTGCCAATCCGGTATTACATTCTTTTCTTCTATTTCTTTTTCCAATTTTTTTAACTATTTCCGCATATATCTTATAACCCGCATTCATTATACTCACTCCTCTATAGTTGTTCGCTTTCTTCTTATCTCCCCCTTGTAATTTGGGCATATTATTGCCTTTCTCCATTTTTCTGAAACCCTTCTTCTTTCCATATTCTCTCGAATACTTCTCTTACTTTTTCTCTCATTCCTTCTCCGATGTACCTCCATTGTTCTCCTTGTATTCCATCCGTCCCTTCTGCTTTTCCTTTTTTACTTTATTTATTGCTCTCTCCATTTCTTCTTTTCCTATTCCACCCTCTCTGTGTCTTATCCTTTTTTCTTCATTTCTTGCTATTTTTTCACTCTCTCCTACTAACTTCTTACAGTGTTCTTCCCATTTTTCCCCATCTACATTTGCTTCCACCCTTCCTCCTTTTTTCCTCTTTTTATTAATGAATTCTCATACCTGTCCTTCATTTTTAATTTCTCTAATCTTTATCTCGGGTTGTTTTTAATGTTCTTCTTTATTTTTTACACATATTCCCTTAAAATTTTCTTTTTAACCTTTTCTATTCATCTATCTCTATCTTTCCTTTTTTCCATTTCCTTCTTCCTTTTCTTAATTCTTTTTCCCCTTCTCGCATTCTCCGTTCCACCAATCTTTTCTTTTCCCTAATTCTTGTTTTCTTAATCTATACTTTATCTTCTCTGTTGCCAATTCCATCCTGGCTGTAATTCTCTCCATCTCTTCCTCCACCTCTCCTTTAGTATTTATTTCCTCTTCCATTTCCTTTTTATATCTTTTATACTCTCTTCAGTCCATACTTTCTTTTCTCTCCATACCTCTTCTTGTTCTTGTACCTCTTTCTCTCCCTCTTCCATCATGACTACTTCTAGCGGCTGATGGTCCGATTCTATCTCCTCTCCTATTTTTAATGTTTCTATGACATCCTTACTTTTTCGTTTATAATCACATAATCTATTACTAACTGGCCTCTTTCTCCCACATATATGTAAATTCCCTTTTCCTTCTTCCAAATTTCCGTTCATTATTGTCCAACCTCTCTCTTCACATAGTTCTATCAAAATTTTTCCTTGTCCGTTTATTTTCTTATCCATTAATATCCTATTTCTTATCTCTCCATTTACTATTATTCCTCCCTCCTCTCCTATCCTAGCGTTCAAATCCCTTCTATAATCAAATTGCCTTCATCCCTTTCTTCTATCGCCTTTTCTATATTTGCTTTTGTTGGGTCCATTTTCTTTCCATATATCGTCAAAATATTATACTTTTCCCCTTTTTCGGTCTTTACTCTAATTTTAATCATCCTCTCTACATTTTCTTCTTCTATTTCCTTTTCTATTTCCCATTCTTTTCTTACCCTTCCCTTCCTCTCTTTTCTTTTTGCATACTGAATTTCCCATACATATTCTTTCGGCATCTTATCTTTCCATGTACTCCATTCTTTTTCCTCCATCCAAGTTTCTACTAAACCTACCATTTTAAAACCCTTTATATAGTTCCAAAATTCTTTTTTTTATCCCCGCAAAATTATGTAATATATGTAAAGCTAATCTGCTGAGTTTTTATTATAGCGTGTGTTTAAGTTTCAAAGTTAAATGTTGACTGATTACGCAATGGTACCGATGAACAGTAAAAAAAATTTTTTTTGCAGGCCTAGACTTGTAAAGGGCTAATGTCGGACATACAAATATAAAACTTTACTATAATTGTTGTATTATCACACAAACAACTACTATAAATAAATAATATGTTTAATTTGTGTATACAATAGCATTGTTTATGATTCATGTTGTAGTTTGCGTTTTAAACACGGTTCAATGCTTCTGTGTTACGCGCAATTCATAATTATATTTCCGCACTAAATTTGCATTGACTCATTAATTAGACCTGAAAAGTACATAGCAGCTCATTCATTAAAATTAGTTTTTATGATTAAAAAATGTTTACTACACGAAGTAAATTTGATTAATTATTACGTGCACGGTGAAATCATAAAAACGAATAAGCTTTCTTCATTTGATTATGCAAAGCTTCTCGATATGAATAAATAAATTAGTAGCTGTTTATATGCATCAATACGTTGAGATACATTAATTGGCGTTTACCACAAACATATTCTAATTATGGCAGTACATATGCTTTTAATAATTAATGGTTTGTATGAATTATTTAAACGTTGACTAACGTAAGTTGTTGAATAAGAGTTACATTATCTTCTACAAGAATTCAAGATGTAATCTAATATTTTTGTGAAAAAATTAAGATTATGCATAGAATGATAAATTTTATTTATTTGCACAGATTTGTTTGAGACAATTTCAATTAAACGCAGAACTGCGTGTCGAATTGCAAACACTTGGTTTCAAGATATGACGACATTGACACTGTGATCTATTTACTAAACCAAAAGAGTTAAGCAATTTCTTCATTAATTTAGATCAAAGTAGGGTGAGGTGGGGCAAAATCTAAAGCAGAAATTTGCAGTATATCAACCCTTGTGATGTCTGGTCGGTACCTAGTTACAGCTTAAGAAAATAGATGGCCCTTGCTTCACAACGTTTAAACCTAATCTGCAATTGTGTTTACTTGTTATTCGTTATATTATTGTTGTACAGTTAAATAAGGTTTTGTGCAAAAAGTGAGGTTTAAACCTTTCCTAATTGATGTTTATTTTGTTGTGAGGATTCACAATGTAAATAGCACTAACTGATTTTATTCATTGCTTGTGTTATTTAAAGCTGTTTTATTATAAATTCCCTTAGGGTTAAGTTGACGGGGGCATCTCGCATCAACTTGTTTTCGAGACTCAACATATTTTTTTACAGATGTCCGTAAAAGAGAAAAAGTGAACGCCCGTCGTGGTCAGAAGATAGTTTAATTGCTGCCATGTAATGCCGTCAAAAACGAAAATATGGCAATATGACAGCCAAACCTGCAAAAATTTTTTAGTGAATAATCCCGGAAATACAATTACGGATAAAGACGAAGGACTATGCCATATTAAAAGCAGCAGCTATGGGTACAGCAGTAAAAAGCTTCGCTAAATGTGGAATCGAACCCTTTGATTGAGATGGGTTTAGAGAGGAGACTTCGAAGCAGATTCGGTTAGTGAGCGCAGGCATGTTACCGCAGAAGACGTTTCTAAAAACCAGCCAGAGGAAGTATCTAGTGATGATGAACTTCTCAGCAAAATAAAAAACAAACTTAAGAATAAAGGTGAAACATCTTCAGATTTATATAATTCATCGCAAACATTTTCTAGTGTTGTTGAGTCACAAAATAAAAGAGATCACATGGTTCAGGAAGATATGGCTGTTGCAGGTCCATCGGGTCTTCAAAACTTGAAACCCAATCAACAAATTAATTTCATTGAGATTAGACCTTTGCCTAAAATAAATCGACCAGTCCTCAAACGAACAGATAGAAAGCAAAAGGCGTTGATATTGACTTCAACTCCTAACAAAAGAGAAAAAAATAATAAAATTAAAGCGAAGAAAAGAGAAAGTGAAGAAAAAGCGAAGAGAAACGTTTTAGTAAAAAATCTATCAAATAGGCCCCAATAACATCTGATATTTTTTGTCCCAGCTAAGAAGAATCATATTCTGCTCCTCCAGCTGAAGACTGGATAAAGTGCAATATATGTGAAATTGGTGACACGACGCCTGCACAAGCTACGAGAGCACAGATGTCTTCAAATGTTCGTCATTTTACCCCAAGGCAAGATGATGAAATTTTTATTTTCCTATTGATCCTTTTTGTTTTGTTTTTTCGTTTATAATTAGTTCATACAAAATTAATTATAACTCTTTTGAAAACTGTTAAATTATATCTAATTTATTTTTTAGAGTTTTTGTACTTTAAGCTCGTCAATTTGCCCTTCGTAGATACCAAATTTAACTTCAGTACCAAATAAAACTTTTAATTTCTAATAAGAAATAAACCTAATTGTAACATTATCGTCAAAAATTGAAACAATAAAATAACTTGTCTAAATTAAGCGCGCAGGTAATAGCTCAACTCTTTCGGTTCAGTAAACATGTAATAGCAGAAAGAGTATTGCAAAATTCATTTAGAGATGATTATACCATATAAATACGGTTAGTTATTTCCAGCTAAGAATGAGTTTTTTAATTGACGTGTTGCTTTAATATAAATATTTAGTAAATTATGTCAGATTATCATAAATGGTTATAAAGCGTAAAAAATTGGAATCGCGCAAAAATGATATACAAAGTGCATGTTACGGAAGATAACAAAGAGGTAATGTTTGCTACTATTTTGTCTTCCTAAATTAAAATAAAAACTTAAAAATATCCTGAATTTTGGAGCGACTGGTAAGACTTTAAAATTTAATTATTTATCATTCAAATTATCATTTAAAATATTTAAAAACTTAGAACTTACATAGTGTTAAAAATCAATTGTTGATGTGATAAATCAAACAGACAAAAACGTATGTTACAAAGCCAAACGCGTTTTAAACGTCTTTCTGACATTAGTATAGATGGTCTACAGAAAGGGGTAGAAGCCCTACTGATATTATAACATTAGTTTACCAAAAAAAAAATCATCAAATACCGTGTGTCTCTGGTAAGACGCAACATAAGATTTTTACTATAGAAAAAATTTGATTTTTGGATTGTTAAATACTCAATACGTTACGGTATTTTGTTGAAGTTAGAAAGAGAGAGCAAGGTAGAATGTCTAATCTTCCTTCAAATGTAAATATTATTTTTTAAGTTTGTAAAATGTAAGTATTTAGTATTTTGTGATTTTACGAAAATTCTAATCAATGTTCAGTTGCTTTTATATTTTAATATAGCTATTGAAGAAGCATAATGAAATACTTTTGCATAAAACCGGTTCTGAATTTGAGATTAAATGCGTCGTTTGTTTTCTTGTATTGTAGACCTGTGTGTAAACTATTAGACATAACACTTGAATCTTGCAAGAATATGGAGGTATTCTAAAGCTAAAAGTTTATTTTAAGTCAATACAGTTATTATTATTGATAAGACAAATATTTCGATTAGTGTGGAATAGTTTGTCTCTACCACAGGTCTCTACAGATAAACAGAAGTTGGTGTTCTAAGGACTTTATTCGAAATCAGCGAAGTAAAGTATAACCCAGAATTGGACGGTGTAATACATTTTTAGCTTATTGATCGTAAACAATTATTTCAAACTCATGCGATTAATGAAGATTTTTAGAAAATGTCCGATTAAGGTTTTTTGACATAGAGCAAATGATTTCAATAAACCTGAGTCGCGATTATCCGAACATACTTTTTCTTTGCCTAGTGAAGAATTAAGTTGTTGTGAATACCAGTAAGATTAGAAGTTTCTCATACTATAAATTATGTGTCGTTGAACTTGCAATTTGATCTGGACAAGAAAGATCAAGAGACTCAACGTACCACATCAAGATTGTTTTATCAGATTTTGTTTTTAAGAGGAAGTATTTTAAATAAACAAATAAAAACAATTAAAACTATGAAACCATCAGTCTTGAACATCAATCTTAAATTAATTATATACAGGATGTCCGAAGATTTTTTTAACAGGCTGTAACTCGGGATCTAACCAATAGATTTATTTGAAAATTGGGTAATCTGTTTGTAACCTACAGTACGTTCATTTGAGGTATACAGGGTATCTGTGACGTCATCACAGGAGCAGGAACGTCATAGCAATAAAAAAGATTAAATAGGTAGGGGGGATTAAACTTAGCTCAAATGAAAGGGTTTTTTTATTTCAAATTCAACGGTGTATTACAGTGAGGGTACTAAAGAGGAAAATTATACCAAATTTTCAATTTAATGTTTATTTGCAACAATAACCAGTGACAGTTAAAATGCCCCAATTATCATGCCCGGAATAACCTCAGACAGGACTATTTTTACTAGCTTTTACAAATGTTAAAAAAATACAGTTGGCGTTGGGACTTTACCTTAGTCGTTTTGTGATTTACATTAGCAAAATCTAATGTTATTGATTGTGGTCACTTTCTAAATACACATACCTAGTACCGTTATAAAACAATACATAGTGTGAAAACTCCGAAGTAAAAATGCCATTCCTATTCACACCGAATAAATATGTAGATATTTTGCTAATCTATGGTGAATGTAGGAAAAATTCTCAAAATGCTCAGGCCTTATACGCGGAGCGTTTTCCCGATAGAAGAACACTTTCTCATGCGACTTTTGCTATGGTTGAAGAGAAGATGCAACAAGGTTCATTTCCAAACTCTAAACATAGTAATCATGAAAAACCAATACAGACCGAACAGAACATGGTGAATCCCCATGTGTCCCATAAGAACTATTGCTGCAGAAATTAGCATGTCTTCAAGTTCAGTTCATAGAATTTTAAAAACCCATCATTACCATCCATTTAAATTACATTTGGTTCATGAGTTGCGACCTACCGATCTGGATCGGAGATTAACCTTTATCGCCATCATGCAAGTTATGATGCAAAACAGTCCCAATCTATTGCACAGACTTTTGTAGAGTGATAAAGCGCGTTTCCATAATAATGGCATCGTAAATCGCCATAACTCTCATTATTGGTCCGTGGAAAATCCGCGATAACTGAAGGAAACTCGCTTTCAAACCAGATGAGGAGTTAATCCTTGGTGTGGATTATTCAATGGTCGGTTAATAGGTCCATATTTTTTTGAAGAGTATTTAAATGGTCAGAGATATTTAAATTTTCTAGAATATAAGCTACCTGCGTTACTGGAGGATATTTCTTTGAATAAAGAAGAGATATGATTTGGCAGCAAGATGGTACACCCCACATAATAGCTGCGTTGTAGCAAATTATCTTAATGCTAGATTTCCAAACAAATGGATTGGAACTCATGAACCTATTCGATGGCATCCACGATCGCCGGTCCTAGCACCCTTAGATTTTTTTGTATGGGGATATTTAAAGAGCTTGTTTATAATGAAGAACCTGTAGACGTGGACGATTTAAAAAATAGAATTAGACAAGCTTGTAATAACATTACGCAAGAGATGATACATGCGGCATGTACACGTAAACTACTTACACGGTTCGATGCCTGTGTTGTTGCAGACAGAGGCTATTTTGAACATCTTTTATAAAATTATTTTACAGTCGTAACGTTCTGGTTATTGTTGCAAATAAACATTAAATTGAAAATTTGGTATAATTATCCTCTTTAGTTCCTTCACTGTGATAAACCGTTGAATTTGAAATAAAAAACCCTTTCATTTGAGCTAAGTTTGATCCCCCCTACCCATTTAATTTTTTTTATTGCGATGACGTCCCTGCTCCTGTGATGACGTCACAGATACCCTGTATACGTCAAATGAACGTACTGTAGCTCCAAACAGATAACTCAATTTTCAAATAAATCTATTCGTTAGTTCCCGAGTTACAGCCTGTTAAATAAATCTTTGGACACTCTGTATACTTTATATTATGATTAGTCAGATTTTTTACTACGAACATATTAAACCTTTTTGACTTTCACGCATCTTTCAAGACAATTCGTGTCAGTAAACCGACAGCCCCATGGCTTACGGATAACTTAAAAATGATTCTTAACAAAAAGTAACGTGCTTTTGCAGCCTGAAGGCTGAATAAATCTGATGAAGTCTAGATTCACTTTAAAAAGATGAGAAACTTTGCACCTGCATCTTTGAGAAGTGAGAAATCAGCTTATCTAGAATTTTTGAGATCACAAAATAATCCTAGTCTACTTTGGAAAACTTTAAAATCATTTAACATATCGGACAAAAGTGAAACTGAATTACCAGCTCATATGTGCGATCCCTCTAAAATTAATGATTGTTTTATATTACCTTATAATAAAGATGTTGTAGATCAGGATATTCTTAACTCTTACAATAGTAGCAAATTTAGTAATGACATCTCTTTCTCATTTAGTCTTGTTGATCATAGCACTCTATGTAATACAATAACGTCACTTAAATCTAATGCTTCGGGTGCTGACGGTATTTCTCTAAAAATGATTATTCAATGTATTCCTGTTATTTTAAATCATATTACTCATTTAATAAATTGTTGTCTCGAAATTGGTTACTTTCCCGAAAAAAGGAAGGCAGCTGTTATTTGTGCTGTACATACGTAAAGTACGGGTTCCTGTTGACATAACTGATCTTCACCCTATTAGCTTATTACTAGTTTTCTCAAAAGTTTCAGAAAAAATTATTCATTTGCAAATTGTATCTTATCTAAATAGTAACAATATTTCACCTATACATCAATCTGGATTTCGTAAAGGTTATAGTACAACTACAGCGCTCTTAAATTTGATGATGGACAATATCTTACTTAAGCTTACTGTTCTTATGGTTTCGTTTGATTATTCTAAAGCATTCTATAAATTGAACCACTCTCTATTATCTGCCAAACTTAGATATTACTACTCAAATAATATCGTCTGGGGTCCCTCAAGGATCTATCTTAGGTCCCTTATTATTTATTATATACACATCTGACATGTCTAATGTGATTAAAAAATTTCAAATATTTGCATATGCTGACGATATAATCTATTTTTATCCACTTGAGTGGATTTTGAATTATTCGGCTAAACATAATCTAAGTATTAATGTAAAAAGTCTATTGCAATGATTTTTAGTTCACAAGTTCACCGTAAGTTTTTGAAAGAGTATATTATGATCAACATTAATAATCAGATTGTACCATTCTCAGCTGAGGGTAAGAATTTAGACGGCGTCTTTGATGAAAATCTGAGATTTGTAACCACATTAACAGCTTGCTTCAAAAGACTTATGTAAGTCTAAAACTCTGCAAAACCCTGGTACTCTCTATTCTATATTATTGTGATTTAGTTTATTATCCTTGTCTAGATATTATTTGTAAAAATAAAATTCAGCGTGCACAGAACAATTGTGTTAGGTTCCGTTATGGTCAAAGAAAATTTGATCACGTTTCTACTAAAATTAAAGAATTGAAATGGTTAAAATTAAACAATGTTGTTCAAATGCATTATATAGTTTTTGCCCACCAGCTGCTTTTAACTTCAAACCCTTCCTACCTTAGAAATAAATTTGTGTTTCGCCATAATATTCACGATCGCCAAACTCGACAGTTACATTTACTAACTTTACCACAACATTTGTATCAACTCAGTTAAGCCTCATTTCATCTCATCTCCTTTTAATAAAATTTAGAAAATTAGAAAAATTAAATTTAACATTATAGGTTAACTAAATAACTCGCTGATGACAATTAAATAAAACTATAAACACATTTTTGCTAAAATGTCAAGAAATTCACAATTAATTTGGTAACAATTGAAGGAGATTAAAATGTCTACGAATATTAAGTACAGCAGTAAAAACACTATAATAAATGTTTTGTCAATAGAATTTGTGACAATTATGATAAAATTAAGATGATGTAAAAAGGCTGTATTACTTTTTAACGTTAACATTTTTCCGGTTGCAAATTTCACTTTAGGTGCTATGTTATAGATTTTTGACAAATAACACTTTCGGTTGCAATTTACATTTCCTGTTTTAAACGAACTTCCCCTGTTGTCACCAATCGGCATCGATCCGACCCAATTACGCCCGAATATACCCGAAATACTGGAAAGGAGGAAGAAAGATAAAAGAACGTAAAAAACTGTTGGCGGAAAGGGTAGGAAAAATAAAAACTGAAGGGTTAATAGGGGATTTATACAAAAACAAAAAGAATTTAAAAAACATGGAAGGACGAAAAAGTAAAAAACATAGAAAACAGGAAGAAAAAAATATAAGGGACTGAGAGGGGAGCATAAGAAAAATGAAATGGAGAGAGCAGTAGAGAAATTAAAAAAGGAAAAGAAGAAAAGCAAATGGAACACAAGAAGAGTAATAGAGATATACCGGAAAGATGATGAGCGAACAGGAAGAATTTGTGAAACAGTATGCAAATGATAAGAATTAAAGAAAAATAAGAAGAGGCAATAACATACCCAGTGTACAAAAGAGCGGGCAGGAAATAGGCAAAAAACTACAGAAGAGGAAATTTAACAAACTTGGGATATAACGTATAAAAAGAAAAATTAGAAAAAAATAGAAGAAATGAAATTATACCAAACAAAAGATTGCAATGAAATTGTAGATTTAAAAACAACAATGGGTAATGTAAAAAGAGGACTATTATAGAAAATAACGGGAGAAATAGGGCCAAACAAAGATATAAAAAGTAATATAGAAAATTATAAAGAGGCAAAGAGTGTGGAGCAACAATTTTGGACACGAAAAGAATATAAATAGGAATGTCCGTTAAACCCTAGTGTTTTTAATTTATACTAAAGATCTAGAGGAAGAATTGAAAAAAAAATCAAGTAAGAGGATTAATAATTGGAAGGAAAAAGGTATGTGCTTTAGTGACAAATCAAGAAGATATGAAAAGAGTGATTAAGATTCCAAAAGAATAATGGAGAAAAATAAAATAAAAGAGAAAGTGATACCGGATTATACAGTGTGTCCATAAAGTCCCGGAACATGCGATTATTTCAAAAACGGTTTTTTTTTTAAAAGCGCTGAAACACGTCAACTTTTTTATTTTTATAGCAATTTTTTAGCCTACTTAGTTGTTCTAAAATTTGCCGCATGGCGGAGCCACAATCAAAGTCAGGTTTTTTAAAATTACAACTCCTGTTTTTTATTACATTTTTTAGAGCTACCAGTGTCCTGATGTGCCACATGTGGGGGGTTACATAAGAAATTTTGTTGAGAAAAACAGGTTTTTGTCGCCGAATGAGATTTTGGTATTTTGCCAAACCTTATCGGTTTATTTATCGGATGAAAAATAAATATTTTTTTAATGTCAATCATATTTTAAAAAACATCATTTGAATAGTTAAACTTGTTGACAAATAATTTTGAAATGGCTAATCGTCTTAGCGACACCGATAGGATAAAAATCCTTATGATGGTCGGTTACGGTGATCGGAGAAGAACTCTTGATCAGGTTCGCACGCTGTTTAATCAAACGCATCCCGATAGGCAGATATCAAAATCAACGGTAAGCAGATTGCTGCAAAAATTTGAGATTTATGGTGAAGTAAAAGACTTGCCAAGATCAGGTCGACCATCTTTGTCCGAGGATGATCAATTGAACGTTTTGCTGGCAATTCAGGATGAACACCAATCGACATGTCGCCAAATGGGCAGGGATCTGGGCATATCTAAAACGTCAGTGCATAAAGTTCTTCGTAAAAACAAATTTCACCCTCTACAATGTAAAATTAGTTCAGGAGTTGTCAGACAACGACTTCGATCGGCGAAGTGAATTTTGTGAAACCATGCAAGAACTTTGTAATAATCCACAGCCGAATTTTGCTCACAACATTGTTTTTCTGACGAGGCATCTTTTACATTGAATGGCATGGTAAACCGACACAACTGTCGATATTGGTCGGATCTAAATACTCATTGGGTGGAAGAAGAACATACCCAATATCCACAAAGGTCAATGTTTGGGCGGGCATTGTTAGAAATACGATTACAGGACCGTTTTTTATTGAGGGGAACCTAAATGGACAACGTTACCTAGAACTACTGCAAAATAAGGTGGTCCCTGCTCTTATTCAACGCTTTCCAGGGCCACAGCCAGGTGAAATTGATCCTCAGATTTTGTTTCAGCAAGACGGGGCACCACCACACTATGTATTGCCAGTAAAGGATTATTATATCAGGTGTTCCCAATCGCTGGATAGGTAGAAGGGGTCAAATCGAGTGGCCAGCGCGATCGCCCGATTTGACCCCTTTAGACTTCTATTTATGGGGACATCTTAAAAACCGGGTCTATGTAAAAGGACCTCAAAATTTGGACGATCTAAGACACCGCATTCAAGCTGAGGTCCAGATAATCACTCCAGCGGTACTAGCAAACGTACAACGCTCATTTGTGGATAGGCTGGCCTACTACCAAACAGTTAACGGTGGCCACTTTGAGCAACTACTCTGGTTGGCTTCTCAAAAAACAGTAAGTGCAAGTTTAAGTGGAAGTCGATTTGTTTAAATTCAGCAAAATACCAAAAACCTGTTTTTCTCAAAAAATTTCTTACGTAACCCCCACATGTAGCACATCATTGTACTCAGGAAAATGCTAGCTCTCCAAAAATGTAATAAAAAACAGGGGTTGTAATTAAAAAAACTGACTTTGATTGTGGGTTCGCCATGCGGCAAATTTTGGAACAACTAAGTAGGCTAAAAATTGCTAGAAAAATAAAAAGTTGACGTGTTTCAGCGTTTTTAAAAAAATACCGTTTTCGAAATAATCGCATGTTCCGGGACTTTACGGACACACTATATAGTGGAAGAAGAACTCAAACTACAAAAATACGAATGGAAACAGGAAAGGGAGGGTTGAGATATGTAGAAGGGATGGAATACGCAAAAGACATGTATGAATGAAGAAAAGCACAAAAATAAAATACAGAAGAAGAAAGAAAAAAATGTACGATAGAAGGGATAAAGAGGTTAATACAAGAATGAAGATGTATGGAAGAAAAGATAATAGCAACAGTTCAAACACACAATTCTGGGAAAGAAAGACAAGAACAAATGGAGAAAAGTTTAACGAGAAATACAGAAAACTAAAGTACAAAACAGAGGGAAACGGTCAGAAATAAAGGAAGTAATGTAGACAAGGAAAGTGAATCTTTCGTTCATTAAAAAAACAATTAAAAAATTTGATTGATTGATTAATATTTTAATTAAGAGATACGTTTTGAAATAAATGTAAACTCGTAATACATAAAGTATTAGGTGCTAACGTTGGAGATGGTAAGATACTAGTTGTCAAATTTCTATCGAATACATTTTTTTTTTCATTTTTATACAGGAGTTTTGGTATAATTATCACCTAATAATTTTCCAGAAAAAAATAATTACGTCTAATAAAATATAAGGGAGTAAAATTTTTCGACAATGTTTTATGATCTGAACTACTTCTAACGAGTATACCATCTAAAACGATTCTAACACGTAAAGTACAAAATTGGTAAATGTATAGGTATTTCATAATAATCTAACATGGTTACATTTCCTACTTCAACAAGTGCATCATATTTTATTACACAATCATTTTACAAGTGCCGCTTACAAGGAAGTCTTTTAAACGAATATATTTCAAATTAAATACAAACTCCAACTGCGGCAATCAATATAATTAATAAATTTTTGTGAAATGAAACTTTTAATTTTGTTCAACCGTTATTTATTAAAATATAATCAGATTTCACTTTTTTAATTATAATCTGAGTATTAACTAAGTGATCTTATTTCAAATTAAGTGCGGATACAAAGAAAGCAATAAAATGTTCATTAAACGATTCTGTTGCAAAAAGAGCATTATTGTAATTGGATTTTCTCGTTACAAAATTGTTGTTTTGCAAATGTAATGAGAATGACTGTCACATTATATAAAAATTTTTATTAGAGTGAAATCTTGATTAAATTAATGTTTATAAAAACAGATACAATTTATAGCATAGAAAGTACGAGTAATCTCAATTAGTTTCTTTTTAATTGCAAGAAATGCAGGAAAATGTACATCTTCCTAAATTTAAAATTGTGTCTATTTTATTTATTTCCTTCGTATCTTCTGGTTATTATATAATCTCTTTTCATAATTTTCGGCAAAGTTCTTTTTTCTAAATTAGTTTGTTCATTTATGGGTGTAATTATTGGGGTTTGTCGACCTTTTGAATATTTGTATCGGTTTTTATATTAGAAATATTAGAAGAAAGATTACTATAGTTGACGCGACGATCCCATGGAGTGATTGAACGTCGCGAGCGAGCACGTAATTTTACAAAAAATTTGAAACTTTTATAAACCGTTTCTAAAACACTGTGATTTAAAAAAATTTACGCCTAAAATTTCAAATCTAATATTGTGCAAAGAATATTAACCTACGGTAAACATACACGATACTGATTCACATATAAATGTGAATGACCTTGGGCTATTTTGAAACTACATACAAATTCATTTACGATGAATACTTAAAAAAATTACTTAGTACCCACACGGACTTCTTGTCAAAATTTATATGTTAAAGTTAGATGATCAATTTTTGAAGTCTAATCCAATTACAAAGCTATCTTTACGTATTTACCACAAGATTTAAGAACGCTACAAAATTTATACTTTAAAAAAATGTTTGTTGCTTTTTTACCGCATTTTAATATTCTTTGATTGTAGTATGAATGACGCTATATTCCATGTTAACTATAATTCACATAAACCATAGTAACTCAATACCTTATTACAACTGTCAAAATTGGAATCCATATACGAGTACCTTGCTTGGTTACAAGATGACAAATCAGGTCGAATTTTAAAGTTCACACTGTCGCGACGTTTTTATTTATTTTTCTATAACATTCTGATGAGTTTGATTTTTTAATCTTTGTAATTCTTCATTATTTATACATTATATATACATGCTTTTATCTATAAATACGTGTCTTGTACCGATTCCCCAAATAATAAAAATTGAATTTGGAAAAAGATATACAGAGTGGGGTCCTATCAACAATACCTATAAGAAAATTTTATAGGCAAAATGTATCAAGATTACTCAAAACAAAACTTTTAAAATATTTTAGACTGTTACAGATCCCTCGATAAATACGTACAGAATAGAAGTAGGATGTTTTAACACTAGAACCGCCGAAGAGGTCAATTTGACCCTTTTTGAATTTTGACACGTTCTAACTTAGTGTTTAGTTAAATTGGAACGTTGTAGATTTAGGACTTTTTCTATCTTTTTGTGATACATACATGTGCCAAATTAAAAAAAAAAAATTTATCCGTACATTTTTTTTTTGATACTTGTACCTAAAACCGCCATAGTGGTCAATTTGACCATTTGTAAAATTAATGTAGTAATGTATACTTCAAAGTCCGATAATACGTTATACTTTATAAGTAGTGACTGTTCGGGTCAGCTTCGGGCAAGTTCGTGTATATCGCTTGCAGATACACAAGCACGTACTTGTTTGTGAGCTATTTTATATAAATTCAGCAGTTCAGCGCAGTTATTTATACCGACAGCGTTTAGAGATTCTTATTGATAAATATTTATCGAGATGTCTTTTGGAATTCGCGTGGACTTACCCCAGAACAGGCATTACAGTACAAAATTGTCAGAAGTTAATAGTGATGCTGGTGAACATCCATTTGAAGTGGAGGAATCAGATGGATATGTTCCCAGTGAAAAAGATGAGGGCTCTGTAACAAGTGAAAATAACAACTCATCTACATCCGATACTGGTAGAGCCAATCCTAGTCCTCAACCGTCTACTTTCAAGAAGACTGCAAGTGGTAGAAAAAAACAAAAGATCAATAGAGAGTATGTGTTTTTAGAAATAGGAAGCAAACAAACAGCGAAAAGTGGTGATGTGTAGACAGTTATAGAATGTAATAAGCATAATGTTGGACGTGCACAACAATGGAATATAACTTGTGATATTCCTGGGCCAACTTCTTTTTCAAAACGGAGTGTAACAGACTCCTTAGTTAGTGCATTTCATTTATTTATAGACAACTATATTCTAAAACATATTCAAAATTGTAGTGCAACAGAGGCCAAGAGACAGCTAAACGATGATAATTGGACCATATCTATTTCAGAACTTCAAGCTTTCATTGCTGTTTTACTTGCTTGAGGAGCGTATGGTGCTCGTGCTTTAGAAGTTAATAGCTTATGGTCTAAAGTATGGGGACCAGCTTTTTTTAGTGAACAAAGGTTCCGTGATATTATGAGATTTTTAAGATTTGACACTCGATTTACTAGAAGCGAGCATTTGAAGAATGACAAATTTTGTTTAGTATCAGAAGTATGGGACAGGTTCATATCTAATTTCCGAAGCTGCTACAACCCTGGGGAAAACATTACCATTGACGAACAAGCTGCTGCCGTCAAAAGTAAGATGCCGTTTCACACAGTATATGGCCAACAAATCAGATAAGTTTGGTATAAAGTTTTGGCTGGCAGTTGATTCAAGTTCAAAATACGTAATAAATGGATTCCCTTACTTAGGGAAAGATGACGACCGGCCTATAAATCAACGTCTTGCTGAGCACGTTGTCCTAAAACTAATGGAACCGTATTTGAATATAGGCAGAAATATTACTACTGACAATTTTTTTACGAGCTTGTCGTTAGCAAAGCAGTTGGCAAAACATAATACTACATTAGTAGAAACAGTAATCGTTCCAGAAGGAAAATTCCGAATTCTCTAAAAAATCAAAATGCGAATCTATATTCAACAAGCTTTTCAGAAGTTGATAAGTGTATTCTTACTAGTTATTAGGCCAAACCAAATAAAAATGTACATACTACTTCTAAGTACTCTTCACTCCAACGTTGTCATAGATAACGGAACAAAGAAAAAACCAGAGACAATACTATATTATAATAAACTTAAGTGTGGAGTGGACGTTGATCAAATGGCACGAAAATATTCCTGCAAAGCAGGTTCACGTAGATGGCCTGTACACGTTTTTTATAATATACTGGACCTTGCTGTAATCAATAGTTGGATCATTTATAAAGATGTAACTGGTAAGAATATATCAAGAAGGGACTTTATTTTACAACTCGCTTTGAAGCTACGCAAAGAGTATATTGAAAAAGAGAAAAAATTGAGATTCTGCGACGATACTAACGGTCAATCGAGTTCATAAAATCGACACAAGTGCCAAATTTTGAAATGTGAAGGAAACAAGACAAAGGAAGTTTGTGTAATATGTAACAAATACGTTTGTGGAAAGTGTGTCGGAACAGCGAAAAATCTTACACTTGTTTGAATTGTACAAAATAATTTTTTTGAATTAACGCATTATTTTTTTAAACATAGTTTCTAAACTATTATAAATTTAAGTTTGCAGTATTTTTTAGTATTAGATTACATAAATAGACGTTCAATAAATGAATTTTTCAAAATAAAGTTTATTTCTGACTTTAATCTCTTAAATTATAGGAGGGGTCAGTTTGACCACCAATGGCACTTTTAGGTATTTACATTCCGTGGCGGTTCTAGTGTTAAACTAAACACTCCATATATTTTTTTTTAGTTTTGAAATTACTTCCGTTTCTGATGTAAATCAATTTTACGTGATTTGCAAACCTTTCACCACTTTATTAAGAACTTTCAACGACCTTTTTCTGCGATTCACTATTATGTCATGATGTACCTACTACCTCATAACACTTAGAACTTAAACAACTAGCTTAAGTTAAACCGTTGTTAGAATTTCAGTCCACAATTAAAGTCGAAACCTTTCTGATTTCTGTTAGTGAAATAAAACTAATTACCTTTTAATTGGTATTAAGGTCACCTACTCCTAATCAGTGTTTTGAAATTTGAACATTTAGCGATTTCCTGGGATCTAAGTTACCTGTGATATATCAGTAAAATAAATATTATTTTGGCACTAATCCATATTACGAAATAGTTTTGGTGACCGTATTGCTTAATCTGTAGGACAATAACAAGTCTTAAGAACAATTATATAAAGCTAAGAAAGATGAAAATGTATACTATAAGTTGTGCGACACCTAGTGTCAACTAATGTTAGCGTCTGTCAACAAAAATTTATATTCTTCGGCTATAAACAAGTTTCCGTAAAAAGAGAACAATAGAAGGTATTGAAGATAGGTAAATATGTCATTACAATGTAATAATTTGTACAAATCTGAAGTATGTAAGATTCAAGCTGTGAACTTTTCAATATTTAAATATTTCCTTCTGTAACTTGTATGCAAATAAATTATTTTCCTTTGAAGAGTGGCACCAAAAAACCATTAAATATTCTGAACCAATTATTTAAAATTTATATTGATTTAAAAGTCGTCCTTCCCAAAATTTTCAAAGCATTTTGGTTTTCGTAAGAATTTTAAATGGAGATACATACATTTAAGTTTTTGATTACGGTATGGTAGCCCAGTCAAATTAGACAAAATCATGAGGGAACTTCGAAAAAATTCGGGTACGGCTAAATATTGCCGTTATATACATTTTATCAAAAGTTCCGACTCCTGTTAAATTTTTTATGTAGTGTTAAAGAGGATGAAAATCAGTTTTTTGTAAATATCTTGCAAACTACTGGGTTTCCGAAAAGAATAGCCGGTTTCCACTTCATATCTTAGATAGGTGTTGAAAGTGATTCTTTTTCAACGTAATGTCCCTCAGAGCCTTGACTGATTTTATACAAAATACACTCACCAGCAAAAAAAGCGGAACACTACTAAAATTAAATTTTTTTATTATTTATTTTACTGATATTTATATTTCATTATGGAAATTGTAATTGTACGCTTTTTGACATCCATATCTAAGCTCATGTTTTCATTTCTTAAAGAAATTACACTTCTTTTGTAATTCCTCGTTGTTTAAAAAATTTATTTGGAAATTAAATCAAGCAGGTGTTTTAATTATTCAATGACAGTTGCATTTTGACAATTCCTTGTGTTGTCAAACGAATATCAATGCCTTGAAGCAGCGAAAGCGTTGCCCGAGCGATAGGTTTAGTTGAAGATCACCGTAGCATTAGGTATGCAGCAGAACAATTGGTGCCCCATTCCTACAGTGGTTCACCGAGTCATCAGACGATTCCGAGAGACGAATTCATATTCGAGAAGATCCAAATCGGGTCGAAGAAGAGCAAAAACAGATCGAGATGATCGTTTTTTGATACCCAGTATTTTTAGGGATCGCCATCTAGAAATTGACTGCTGAAATTACGTCAAGTGAATATAAGTGAAAGAACAGTTAGAAGACGTCTTCAAACAGTTGACTTGGATTGCTATAGATCCACAAAAAAACCAAGATTTACCAACAATCATCGCAGGAATGGACTAGAATTTGTAAAGCCAACCAAGTTTAGACTCTTGACCAGTGGAGACAAGTTCTCTTTTCAGATGAGTCCAGGTTTTGTGTTTTTTCTCCAAACGGGCGAAAGAGAGTATAGAGGAAGCATGAAAAAGTTTTCTCTCATGTACAATGATACCAGTTGAGCCTTTTCATGGGGGGGTCTATCACGTTATCTTTTGACAACTATCCTGAACTGGTCTTTACAGAGAATGGATCTCTGTCTGCAGGGCGATACATGGCCGAGGTCCTAGATCTCTATGTTATACCTTTCTGTGGCCAATTAGATAAACAGTTTATTTTTATGCAAAACATACAGTATGTAGTTCAACAGTTCAAAAGCTGGCGTTAACCAAATAGTCTGGCCCGCGCCTAGCTCAGACTTGAACCCCTTGAGCATATCTCGGCATGCTACAAAAAAGAATCAAAAGTCGTCCAGTAGTACCAGACAATTTGAACTCTCTTAAAATAGCACTTGTAGAAGGGTAAAATGAAATTCCACAAGAAAGCATCCAAAATCTCGTTGTAAGCATGCCGAGAAGAGTGAAAGCTGTGATTCAAGCTTCGGTTATGGTGTAAATTGATTTTTATGTTTTAGTGATGTTTCTTTCATTATTGTTAATGTCAGACCTGTAAGACTGATGAATATTGATACTCATTACATATCATACAGAAAAATAATTATTTTTTTAAAGTTCGCCAGGTGGTTAGTAACTCCTGGACCCTTTGTTGTAGTAGAAGGTTTTGTAAACGAAAAATTTACACCAGTTCTGGACTATGGCGACGTTTTGCACTCTTGTTGCGGGTGTTTCTTCGGGCCACTAGTTTATTGAAATAAAACAATTACAACAGGTAAACAACATACGATTTTACATTTCTTAAATATAATTATTATTTATAATTTATTATTTAAACTCAGCCCCAAACCTTTCTGCAAGATTTATTTGCTGTGTACGAGTGGGTTAATTATAATGAAAATAATAAAATTGCGTTAAAAGTTGTCCACGATCTGACGTCTAATACATTCTTGTGGATAGGAAAAAGATTGGCAAAAATATTTTTTCAAATATCTGTTAAGTATGTGATACTAAAACAAAATAATTTAGGCCTTTCAAAACTTATAATATTTGCAACCAAAGCGTTCCAATACTTTTTCAGATTATCTTTTAGTTAAAGAGCATAATAAGGTAAACGTGTTACAACAGCACACATTATTAAAAAAAACATTCCTGAAGTTAGATGTTAAAAATGATAAAACAGGTAAATTTAAATCAATTTAACCTTCTGGTAATGTTTTTCTGGCGCGTTTAAAAAAATAAACACATCTTTGTTTGGTTTGGGGACTGTAGTGTCATTTTAACAAATTTGAGAAATAAATTTCATCTTACAGTCTGAAACCCCTTGCAGCTTATTCTTAGACTAGTTGTTAGCAGGGTTAAAGAACCTATGAATTTAAACACATATTTTGCAGAAAATCACCATTAATATACATTATGTTATAAGATCAACGACAACCTCAAAGCCCTCCAAAACAGTAAAAAAACGGACAAAGACGCGATTAAACAATGGGAAGATTTAAAAAATGCACTAATTGAACCCAGCAAGACTATTCTGACAAAACAGAAAATAGGGAAAAAACAGGAATGGATATGACTTCAGAAATTTTGAATTTGATGAACAAACGACGGGATGTAAAAGACAACAACGATGCATATAAGAATATTCAAAAAAATCCGATCAAAAAATAAGAGAAGCAAAAGAGGTGTTCTACAAAAGCAAATGCGACGAAATAGAAGCCCTACAAGAAAAGCACGACAACTTCAATCTGTACAAAAAAGTAAAAGAACTTGCAGGGTTGCAGAAAAAAAGACCCAGGGAATGGTTGCTGTCGGAGTTCGTCACTATCCCGAAAAAATATAATGCGAGGCAATGCACAGACTTCCGAACAATCAGTCTGATGAGTCATACGCTAAAAATATTTCTGAAGGTAATTCATCACAGGATCTTTAAAATATTGGAACGAGATGTCAGTCGGACTCAATTCGGTTTTCGAGATGGCTTAGCCACAAGAGAAGCACTATTTGCCTTGAACGTTCTCGCCCAACGATGTATGGATATGAATCAAGACCTTTATATATGTTTTATTGATTACAACAAAGCCTTCGACAGGGTCCGACACGAACAACTTATCCAGCTTCTTAAAGAAAAGAACTTAGACACCAGAGATATAAAAATTATCATGAATCTTTATTTTAATCAGAAAGCTGTGGTGAAAGTAGAAGGAAATAACACCGAAGAAATAGAAATCCGTCGAGGCGTCAGGCAGGGGTGTGTGCTATCACCGATGTTATTTAACCTCTATTCAGAGGAAATAATGAAGAGAGCATAGACGATGAAACGAAAGGACTTAAAATTAATGGAGTGCCTATCAATAATATAAGATATGCGGATGATACGATCCTGATAGCTACCAACCTGAACAATTTACAGATATTGGTAGATAAAGTTAATACATCAAGCAAAGAGTTCGGACTGTCACTAAACGTTAAAAAGACAAAATTCATGATAATATCCAAAGCAGCACAAAACAATTCACAAATTCATATAAATTATCACTCCATAGAAAAAGTAGACAGTTATAAATACTTAGGGACAATTATAAATAAAAATAACGACTGTTCTGAAGAAATTAAAACTAGAATAGGACAGGCGAGAACAACATTTATGAAAATTAAAAGAGTGCTCTGTGGCAGCGATCTCAGCTTGGATGTCAAAATCAGGATGGTGCGATGCTATGTGTTGTCGGTGCTGTATTATAGTGTAGAGGCTTGGACTCTGAAGAAACTGGACACAAGGAAACTAGAGGCATTCGAAATGTGGTTGTACCGTAGAATACTGAGGGTAAAATGGACCGATAGAGTAACCAACATGGAAATTATGAAAAGAGTAAAAAGGGAAAGGAAATTATCATTACAGTAAAAAAGCGTAAACTTCAGTACCTAGGACACGTCATGAGGGGAGAAAAGTACAACCTACTCCAACTGATTTTACAAGGAAAAATTCAAGGAAGAGAAGTGTAGGAAGAAGGCGTCACTCATGGTTGCGAAACTTACGTGACTGGTTCGGGTGCACCACAAATCAACTGTTTCGGTCGGCTGTGTCACGAGTACGTATAGCACTGATGATTGCCAACCTTCACAGCGAAGATGGCATGTAAAGAAGAAGAAGAGATGTTAAAAGGGACAATTTTTTCAATAATGTGTGTTGTTGTAACACGTACACCTTATTTTGCTCTTTAACTTAAAGATTTTAAGAAAAAGTGTTGGAAGGCGTTTGTTGCAAATGTTCAAATGTTATAAACTTTAAAGGGCGTAAAACTATTTCGTTTTAGGATCACATACTTAACAGATATTTGAAAACACATTTTTATTGACAAACTTCTTCCTCCCCACAAGAAGTTTAGCAGACGTCAGATCGTTGACAACTTATTACGCAATTTTTATTACTCGTATACATAAAACCGTATACATCAACTGAACCTTGCAGAAGTGTTTTTGTCTGAGTTTAAAGAATAAACACAAGTTCTTACGTTCAGGCTACTCTAAAAAATGTAACTTTTTTGACATCTTACCTACATAAGTGTTGACAAATGCTTTTAAGAAATTGAGTGTATAAATTTGAATTTTTTCTAACGATTATTAGACCTTAAAGTCCGTTGTTAAATTAGCTGGCAGCAAGTTTAAAACCCTTTAGATTTAACATATATTTTGTATAAAATTAGTACTGAGATGAGTCAAGGGTGTGCGGGACATTACGTTGAAAGTAAAACCACTTTCAACACCCCATCTAAGGTATGACGTTGAAACCAGCGTTTTTTTTTTAAATAAAGGGTGCTGTTTTGACATATTACCCTCGATTACCAGATAATATTAAAAGTCATTCGTTTTATGTTTTGGGTTTAAATTTGTCTTGGTGAGTATGTAAAATCTTCACAAACTTTAAAAAACAGCGTTTAAAAAAAACAAACATTATTTTTCCACTATTCTCCTTCTCGGAAATAGTTATTTGTCTAACAAGTGAGGAAAGCGATTTTTTTCCCACTCGAGCTTGAGTTGCCATTAGGTATTAGAGTGAGAGTGGAAAAAGGCTTTCCTCATGTGTTAGACACAACATTTTTTCCACGACATTCCCCAAAAACAACCTAATGAAAGAATCTGTCATAGCGCAGCCACGTAATTCTAACCAATAAATGTAGGGTAGCAATTTTTAAGGGTCGAAATATAAGATATTAAATTAAACAAACCTGATTGAATACTAAATTAAATTGTTTAACTAAGTACTAGGCGCATATAGATCTAATAATACATTCTTATATTTTTTTAAAGGGGCATTTTTGTAACATGACATTATTTTCGTCGCTAGTGGGGAAAAACTAATTTTCCTCACTATTTGTAGAGAAGAAACGTCCATTTTCTAAGTATGTCGCGGGAAAAAATTTACCTTTTGATTATAACCGCTTAAATTAACTACTTGATAACTGATTTCAAAATATTGTTTACAATTTCGACTTCAAATTGTAATTAATTTTTTTAATTTCTTGTTGTACGACAGTGACTTTATCTTTTGTCTTAGTTTCAACGTGGGGTCTATAGTGCAGTTTCTAACAGTTCCATGTTGATTTTCTCGCCAAAGTCTGCGACTTCAAATTTAATTTTTATTTGCAAACAGTTTCATTTATAATGCTACAGATTTATGCACGCCAGAGTCTGCGACTTCAGATTTAATTCTCAACGGAAAATATTTCAAGTGTAGTTTCTGTTTGTTAACAGTTTTATTTATAACACTATAGATTGAATTTTGCGCCCTTGCTGTGAGTTTTGACAATCTGAAACCTCCCTTGTTCATAACTAACCGTTTAGTTTACAACCACCGTTTTGAATTCAGCTTCTGCTGCACAGTTCCGGTGCTCAAACGCAACAACTTCAACTTTGTCAAGGTACTTAAAAATTATTTAGACAATTTAATCAACTTATTCAAATTCTTTAAACAGAATCTGTAATCTTTTTACTTACATAAATAACAAGTAATTATTGCAGAAGGCCGAAAACCGCAGCAACTGGAGTCAATCGCGTGCGGCAACATAAATATAATATCAAAACATACCTCATTAACTAGTCATTACCACAAGTTGTAATTAATATTAATTTTGCAATTTTTTTTCATATTAATTAACTTAATAGATGGTTTAATCCTACAGTTATTTTTTTTGTTTGAAGTGCCCCAAGCGCAAAAATAAATTTTGTTCACCTCTACTCAATTAACCTTTACTTATTCGTTAATTGTTAATTAGATAGGTATGTTACACAACATAGATCATTACATTTTTCGTAAATCTTGTGTTTATTTTGACGTACAAGGTGTCCATCTATAAATTATCACATATTAACAACTTATAACTCGAGAACAAAAAAAGATATTAACGGCAGTTTTCACTAAACTTCATAAATATACTTCACATTTCTGTTAACATTGTTGCCACATGTAATTTTTTATAGAAATTGACGGAAAAAAATAAGTTTTTTGAACCAAAATTGTCAGCTTAGTTTAAATAGGACACCCTATAATTGTAAACATTATTGGAAAGGCCATTTCTTGTCCTTTCCAAAAATGTATATATTGTTGGCATTAACCCACGTTTTTAGGGAATAATTTACTTTTTCATGAACCATGTTAAGAATATTTTAGTTTCCTCAGAATAATTTCAAAAATATTCTGACAAAACAACACAGAAAACCAGCTCTAGGAACGATGTTGCTTGCACATCCGATTGTATTAATGTAAAGTATCAGAGACGTCGAAGAAAAACTGAAAAAATAGAAGATTGCAACAGAAAGTGGAAGACTCAGAAATACTAGGTTAAATACAAATATGTACAGTGAATAAAACACTAACATTTAAATACGTTGGTTCCTACTTGTTAAAGGAGGATGCAAGATAGAAAAATTAGAACACATAATTCAAATTGAGTTGAGAAACTGAAAGAGAATGTAGGGGATATAATGTGACTAAAACAAAACAAAGATAAGGGAAGGTTTATATTGGCCTACTAAGAAAGCACACAAAAAGAAAGAAAATAATGATAAATAAAACCAGAAAATGCAGAATTAGGAATGAGTCAACAATAGAAACAAGAGGTGTGGTTGAGGTTGCAATAATTTAGATGAGGAATCGAAGAGTATATGGAAAGCCAAATGAGGCACTTGTCGATGAACGTATAAATGAGTAAACGCAAAGTCCAAGAGAAAACGAAAAAACAAAACGTGTAGACGATTTAAGAGTGATGAAACTATTTAACTAAAATAGTGAGAAGTAAATGCGATGTTGCAGTATATTTTCTTGTACTTCAAATCATTTGTAATTTTCTCCCCAATTATTATAATAGAAGTAATGAGTTATGTTCCTTCTAGGTGGGGGTCAAGTAAAAACCTACTACATTTACGTACGTAATCGTTAACACTAGCCGACACTAGGTGTCGCAAAAATAAACTACCGGTCTTATACCTACATAAATGCCGACGTTTTCACCAAACTTGCGAGGGCTTTATTGAAGCTAATGATTTATTAGTTCTTCTAATTCTAATAAATTTGAGATATAAATGACATTTATTTTAAATCCAAATAATCTATTGTTTGACCCTTGTCAGATTGTTTTGACATTTGCTTTGGAAATGGTATCGAATTTTTCATAATGATGACTTATACGTAGGTACGTCACTTTTTATAATACAAATAGTAATAAGTTTCGCAATTATCAGATAGTTTTAATATTCTTCACTTGTTACATAAATAGCTAGTATGTAACCCATAATAAAATGTATTTTATGGCAACTCATTGGATATTACCAGACTTCACTACGCTCGTCCCACAATTATTAAAATCGATACAAAAATCATGAGATTAATAGCTATTTCATAAGCATCTGTATTTTTTAAAATGTCATTCATATGTTTTATTCCTTTCAAAATAAGTGAGGTTATAGTTTTCTTTATCTTTGTCATGTTGCTGCATAGAGGCTACCAAAAACTGTAGAATTTTTCTTTTGCGATAACTATACACTTAATATAGTTCCCATAATGTTTGACGAGCTATCTTTTAAATTTATTTTTAGTAGCACAGAGTATCCAGAACTATGTCTAACATAACCTATTTATTAAAATAAAATAGTATATTTTTTGTCAATAAATGGAAATTATTATTCGAAATAAATATACTTTTATATAAAAAAGGTTTTGTTCTATTTTTAATACTTTAGGTGTTATTGTCAAAAAGCAATACAAACAAAGAAAGTGTAGATTATTTTTTGAAGTTCTTTTTTTTACTTTACCATTAAGGGTTTTAGTAACAAAATATTTATATGTTGTTAATTTCAAATAAACATTTTAGTTTTGTTTAAAAATTTAACTTTCTCTGTTTTTGAGTATGTCGGGTAGTGAAATACCATTTTCAATTAATATTTCAAAAAAGTTGATTAAGAAGAGGGTTGAATTTTTGGCAGTTAGATAATATATGACAAAAGTTGTCAAATACTCCACAGTCACGAAAGAGATTATCTGTGATTCCAATTTTATCTAAATGAGAAAGAAATCTTCCATGATTTAAATTTAAATTTCCATTTATTAATTTTAGTAAACGAATAAGTTGTCAAAAAAAATTCAATAATTTTTTGTATTGCTATGGAAATTAGATTTGAATACTAAATATTTGGGCCTATTCTGTAAAGAATGTGTTAAAATTAAAGGCCATTAAATTTGTGGTATCTATGGTTACATATAAATGTCATGGAATTTTTAATGTAATTTAAATGGGCATTAACAAATTTGATTGTTTTCCCATATTTCAATTACATTCATTGAACCTTCAGCTTCAAATATCACTATTTCAATTTAATCAAATGTAAACGTTTTTGGTTTTCAGCTGATGTAAAATTATGTCAAGAACTTGAATCTGAAATAAAGTTTAGGGGTCGTCATTTAAAAAAAAAATATCTTTGTGCATTTCAAATTATAGTAGAGGCAAAATTCATTGTTTACTTTAAAATTAAGAAATCCGCATATTTATTTTTAGCAACCATTTTCAAAATTTTATTATCCGGTGTACGGCCCTGTATATTCTTGATACATTAAATTCACTAAAATTTGCCAAACAAGAAAGAGTTGTAAAAAGAGATTGTAGAAATAAACAACAAAAGGTACTGATAGGATGCAAGAGAAGTCGTGGAAATGCACAGGAGGGAAAATGAGGAAGAAAATAAGGACACATAAAAATATATTTAAAGGGAGAGTACCACAGGAATAGAAGGAGGCAATAATACGCCTAAAAAGGAAGGAAAAGAAACATTATTGAGAAATAAACCTAATGAAAGTAGTATAGTATTCAGAACAAAGCTAAAAATTAAAGTACAGGAAAAATATTAATACCGGATTGGCAAGTGGGTTTAGAAGAGAGAGAAGTCCAATTGACAGTATATACGTGCTAAAACACTTAATAAATAAGCACATGGAAAAGAAACGAGAGAAAATGTTCCTTTTTTATAGATTTGAAGGCAGCTTCCGATAACGTGGAAAAGGATTATTGTGGAATATGATGAAAAAAAGGGATGTGAGGATATAATAGGTTTATGAGGTGACGATTTGTAAAATCAAAGTGGAATGAAAAACAAGTTTTGGACTGAAGACGATTAAAACAAGGATGTCCGTTAGGTCCTTGTCTATTTCCTTTTGGGAATTTGGAAGAAGAAATGAAGAGGTAGGAGGAAAAAAAGTATGAATATTAGCGTTTGTAAACAATGGTAAAAGTGAGGAAGAGATGAGAGCGTTAATAAAAATAGTAAGAAAATAGTTGGGCAAAAGTTAGAGACAAATTTGTGCAAAACAAAGACTGAAAATTTTAAAATGAAAAAAAAAAGAATGAGGGAATGGTGAGAGGAAAAAATAGAAAAAGTAAACAAATACAGGTATTTAAACTACGACAATAATATAATATTCGGAAAAGACTTGAAAAAACACGGTGGTTTATTTGAGAGGACAGTCAAAGGAGTGATGATGTACGGAGGGGAGGTGTGGAGATGGAAAAAATTGGTAGAACTAGAAAAAATACAAGAGAATTATTGGAAATGAATATGGGAGAAATACATAGTGGAAAAGAAAGTAAAATAGAAAAAATAAGAATACAAACAGGAAGACAAGTGATAAGGTAGAGAAAGTGAAAGAAGATTATACTACAAAAGAGGAGGATATGGGAGAGAGAAAATAAAAAGTTTGAGAAGAGAATCAAGAAGTATAGAAGCAGAGATATAGAGAAGAAATCAAGAAACACAAATACGAGAAAAAGAACAAAAGTAGAAGAAGGTAAATATAACGAAGGGTGTTGGGATATTATTACAGAAGGGATACATTGTTGTATAATAGGAGGAAAAGAATGAAGGAAAATGATTGATAGTAAGATTTAGAGTGGGAAATGAAGTAACGGAGAATAAACACTGGTGGAAGGACGAGGATAGATTTTGCAGATTGAATATTCGGAAAAGACTTTGGTTATTTGAGAGGATAGTCAAAGGGGAGGGGAGATGTGGAGATGGAAAAAAATTGATAGAACTAGAAAATATGCAAAAGAAGTGAGTATTGGAGAGATACATAGTAGAAAGGAAGTAAAAATCGAAAAAATAAGAATACAAACAGGAAGAAGAGTGATGAGGTAGAGAAAGTGAAAGAAGATTATTCTACGAAAGAGGAGGATATGAGAAAGGGAAAATAAAAAGATTGAGTAGAGAATCAAAAAGTATAAAAGCAGAAATCAAAATACACAAATACCAGAAAAAGAGCAAAAGTAGAAAAAGGTATTGGGAAATTATTACGGAAGGGATACATAGATGTATAATAGGAGGGAAAGGACTGAAGGAAAAACGATTGATATTAAGATTTAGAGAGGAAAATGAAGAAATGGAGAATAACACTGCTGGAAGGACGAGAATAGATTTGCAGATTGTATGTGGATGGATGGGGAAAGTGTGGAAGCAAGAGATACTGTAAGGAGATAATGGGGAAGGAGTCAAGTTGATGTAAGAGATTGAATAGAGAAGCAAAAATGAAAAATAATGACGTTTGGATAAAGTATATATTCTGATAATTTTTTTATTTTCTTTCTTTCAGTTATTTATATTTGTGTATACAGAGTGTCTATTTAGTGTGTAACTATACGATTATGGTTTTCAGACTACTTGTCCGAAAAATTATAAACAGGCTTCCCAAATAGACTAAAAGTAAAGTTTAAAGATTTTTATATATAGAGGATGATTCAGTAAAACGTAGTTAACCAAAATTGATTTATTTAAAATGGAACACTCTATATTTTTTTGCACCGTCGAGTAACACGTAAAAATTTTGCGTACAGTTGACCCGTAATTCATATCCCTCGCTTCAGCGGTTTTCAAGTTATTAGCATTATTTCAAAATTTTTAATAGATATACGGTATTAAAGAAATTAGTGTAGGGTGGAAGTTTTTTTTCCAAATGGAAAACACCATTTTTTATGTCACTAATGAATTATCTTTAACAAATCATCTTTGGTTTTTCTGAATCACACTGTATATATAAAAATATTTTTAAAATGTGCAACTTTTAGTCTATTTGGGAAGCCTGCTCACACTTTTCCGGACAAGTAGTTTGGGGGCCCATAACAGAACAATTACACACTGCATCAGGTAGCCGAATTATTTTGTTAATATTAAAAAACAAAATAAACGAATACTAATACTAATTACAATTTCACTCAAATTTTTTGTTGTTTAATTTTGTATATTTTTTTTCATACTCATTTGCGTAAGAAATAGTTATTTGTGTAACTAGCACAGCATTATAGCAGCTCTCGACTTCATCTCGAGCTGCAAACTTCATGCATCGTGCTACAAATATGGACTTTTTTGCACATGTTGCACACAAAATTTTTTCGACGATCGAAAAAACAAAAAAATAATAAAATAAAAAGTATAAAAATTACTTTTACACTAATGCAAAAAATAATTTACTTTTTGCACTGATAAATTGCTTTTCGCACTAATGCGAAAAAGTGAAATTTTGGCATAATAATTACTCCAAAAAGTAGTCACTTTTTGCACGATCGTAGAAAAACAAGTTTTTTTCGTATCATTCTCATTCACCCACGTTCTAAATTTCTATAACATCTAGAACATAACAAATAGTTCTGTACAAAAAAATTACGTCAAATAGTTTAATGCTCGTGCTCAAATTGCTCTACACGTTATTCATCAGAGTGTTTATATCTTCATTTGGTAGGTTTCTCAAAAGTTTCCATAATAAACGTGATTTTATTTTATTATACACCCTTAGAATGAGATTAATTGAATTCAACAATTGGCAACCGTAAGTGTACAGCAAAACAAAAGATGTTTGAGGGGGCATCCATAATTTTTATTAAATCAAATGTGTGCAAGTGACATACATTTATAATTTAGTAATAATTAGTTCAAGTTAAAGAATTTGCTTTCATACGTAACATAACGGATATTATAAAACCGTAACGTAGTACACTATGTATACAGATAAAAAAACAAGATCGTTCGTACCTTAAATATGTCAAAACAAAATTAATATGTAGAATTTTAAAGTTTGAAATTAATTTTCAGATAAAGTAGAGAAACGGGCATATCCATTTATCATCAGTTTATTGGATAATATTGGAAGGTAACCCCGTTACAATAATTGTTATAACTAATTAATGCAATAATATCAGATCGCACTTATGATATGTACGCTATATATTTTGTGTATGATACGAGTGCGCGTACCTGCAACGGTACCCATCTTCGTTAAGCGGAACCAACAACACACAATTATCCCATTTCCGCTTCGACACTGCCATTTAATGCTCGTTCTTTGTCAACGAATTTTCTAAACATTCAAATATGTTCTAAAAATGCATTTTAGTGTTGCCAGTATTTCTTCCTAATAAACTTCGAATAAACTCTTAGTCTTTAGTCACATTCAATGATCATATTTCCAATTAGTGAAGAATGTAAATGCATTTAGTGCAACAACATCAATCATTTAAGTTAGAAAGGCGACTTGAATTTGAATTTTGCTACTTTTCTTATCTTCCATCAAACTAATTTTTGGCTCATTTGCCGAGATTGTTTTTGCCCCAGATTTGCTTCTCTATATGGGAATCTCGGCTCCTATTACACCTACAAGTTAAATGGGGAAAGTTCTAAAGAAAATTCAGTGCATTCAATACCATGCTTTAGATTACAATTGGTTTTGAAAACTATCGACAAAAAACTGAAATTGACGAATTTTGTTTTTTGACAACGATTAATTTGATAAAGTCTGTATACTATTGGCGCGGAGTAATAAATCATAATTGCTTGAAATAATTCTTTATTTACTTGTGAAAACGGTACTTCTACGGTTAAGTAAAAACAAATAAATTCTAACCAAAATACGATCATTGCGCCGCTCTTGCAGCATATCGACCCATCTAGGGTCTGAGAACAATAGTTTAATCTGTGTAAACACGTTGCCATCAGCCCAGGTACTGACGTAACGAGAATCATAACCGTAGATGTGGGTATTATACCAAGATACGGTGGAATATTGCTGAATTAAATTATTTACTATGAAAAATAGATTCTACAAAGTAAGGATTGAAACAATAAAAGAAACCACATAATAATTCATATCAAGGTAGATTTTACTATTATAATATATTTACCTACCAAAAATATGATTTTCCAAACGTATCAGGTACCTACGCCACTGCAATACGGGAGATTCGATAATTCTGACAGGTTTATTACTCCGCGCCAATAGTATACTAAGTATGTTGTCAAAATGTTTCATTTTTGAGATAAATTTTAAGATGTGTTTATAACATCGTCATTTGTTAACCTGTAACCCGCCTTAACTTTCATTTTTCTTATGGTCCCTATATTGAAGGAATCTAAGTAAATAATCTAAGGAAGCTCTGACTTTGACGTTAAATAATTTAAACACATAACTCATTAACTCTGAATCTAACACACAAATCCTTCAAAACTGTTGAAAATGACCGGTATTCCTTATTCAAGGGTTTAAAGTTTTACTGCAGAATGCTTGTAGTCACACAGAAACGCCAGAATAACCTCAGAGATGTACCCCGAACGACGATAACCTTACAAAACTCTATTCTAAAAAAGTGGATACAATAATTGAATATAAAATTGGTTTAAGTTTTCGCCGCCAGTTGATTAATTAGTGTCGTCTATATTCATATCTAAAGGCCGTAGTTGAGTGGAACTTCTTCCTAACGTTTCACTAACACGACTGGTCAGTTTTTTTTAGAAGTCCGTCCATTTTCGAAGTTGAATGTTGACTGATGGTTTCTAATTTGCAGCTCGTATTTATACTGGATTTGAGAGGCGAGGCTTGAGAATTGATTGGTTGAGCCTCAGATTTTCTATATGTATGTGGATCTGGATGATTTCTTGTGACAAACGATAACCGTTGATACCAACACAGAGCTCTCAAACAGTATCATATGATTCCCATTGTTAATCGCATGTACTGCTGATTCTCGATGTGTCTCAAACGGTAGTTTGTTAAATGTTCTTTAAGCCTCGTTACCAAAGATTTCTTGTTGATTGAACGAAGTCTACGGTAAATTCCAGTTGCCGAGAGAGGGTCTAATTTGTTCTTTGTTAATCTGATAGTCAGGACGGACCTATGAAGAAGCTGAACACTTGTGTCAGCAAAACATTAGGAACGACGGTTTTTAGGCTCGAATCTAGACAACACAAGTTCATTGAGTATAAAAGTCGAGACAGAAAAATTTAAGGAAAATGATAGTGCAACTTGGTGAAAATTGTGGAACAGGAAACTCCTGTTTCAAATCAACGGTACACATAGTGTTACAAAAAGAATTAGTACCATCCATACAAATCCACAGTGGTGCATGGACTTAAAGAAACTCAACTTCAAACACGATTGGTGTGGGATTATTGGTAGTCTTTATAAGCTACTCGAACCGAAGATGTGTAGAAGAACCTGGTTTCACAGGATGGACGTCCAACTAATAACACATTCAAGTTACTAAATTTTTAAGATGGCAGTTTGTCAATGGAATAATTTATTTAAATAATTCAATATCTTCCTGATACCCCTGATCTTACTCTCTAGAATGCCTACCTTTAGAAACACACAAAGAATTTATAATTTGATCAATTAGCAACCATAGAAATCCTGAGACAAAGAGTTAAAAAATAGTACTAACCGAAATACAATTAGGTGATACACTTTTTTCCAAAAATTGATAATTTAAAGTTGGTGGATATCTTTCAACACTGTTAAAATTAAAAAAAAAATTGGATAACCGTTTTCGATAAATTAGTCTTAAAAATAAAAAAAAATCATTTTCCCGCTTAAAACAAATTTGTGACGTGTGACGTCAGAAGTCATATAAGCACCCATCGCCCTATATTATATTATATATTACCACAAGCAATTTACATTTTTAAGAAGTGGAGTGGGTTTTCATTGAATTTAAAATGTCTCAACCCAAAAAGTGCCATCAAAATAAGTGGTGTCTTGAACCAGAATCTGTTAACATAAATATACGTACATCGAATAGATTCGTTGTTTTTGTACCACAAGACCATGAACCCAAATCTAGGTGGGTTCCGGTGAACAAAACGGACACAAACATTTTAAAAAACTAAAATTACCAGCGTAAAATAAACGTTTTGCAGAGGATATAGGAAGAAAAAATTCGAATTATTTGCTAATTTTCCAAAAAAAATATTGAAATTCCAAAAATTCACGCATTTATAGGTTAAATTGTTTTGCGTTTTACCTACCTATTCGCAGAAAGTTAATAATTGTGAAGTATTTTTGGATACATATTTATGTTGTTTTCTTGTGATCTGGGGTGAACAGTGTTGGTTGGTAGGTTACAGTTATTACAATTTCTTTCTTTAAAAAATTACAATCATAATAACAATTCAAAAACAAACTATTGCTTTAAGTACGTAAGTTTCAATCAGTTTTAGTTATTTTCATGTGAACGGAGGTCATTTCATTTAATCGGGGGGCAACGGCGTTAGTTGCAAGGTTACAGTTATTACAATTTTTTCTTTAAAAACAATACATATTTTCTTGCGAAAAGGTAGGTGAATTCTGGAATTTCAATAATTTTTTTTGGAAAATTATAGAATAATCCGCTTTTTTTTCTTTGGAAGTGTGCTATCTGAAACGTCTATTTTACGCTGATAAATTTAGTTTTTCGAAATTCTTGTGTCCGGTTTATTTAACGCCTCTATCTAGGTGATTTAAAGTAGTAAGAAAAGCTATGCCGAAGTCAAAATCTACGTTTTTCTGCTGTGATTATTTTAATGTAAATTTCTTTCATTAACAATTAATCTAGTTTTGTGTTCAAGTACACTTTCCTTTCTAGTTTGAACAGGATATTAAAATACATGAGATATATAATGCTAGGAGGAAACATTCTTTTAAAGCCATATGAGAAATTGAATAAATCTAAAGCAATTGAAAACACCCAATTGGTAGGATTACCAATTGTGCTATTAAAAATTTTGCCAGCACGTACCAGGTCGTCTCAATCCTTATGGTACGAGTGTTGACAAAATAAATCGATTTACACCATAATTACCAATTGTCAAAATGGACGTTATTTTGAAAATATGTAAATTAAAAACAAAGAAGTTAAGTTTACTTATTAATTCGTAATTTATGCTTATGTTTCGCTTGTATTTATCATGTAAGCAGTAACATAGTCGATTCTTCAATGATTTATCGCCAACTAAGCATCGGCATAAAAACAATCTCAAATCGCTTGCTGTAATTTTACAAGAAAGGAGTAACATACACCGAGAATCACTCGACAGGTGTTTCGTCCGTTTGGGACTCTTCGGGTGTGTACATATGCGCAGATGTCGACAGAAATGTAGATATCCATTTCCCCTTTTTAACCTTACAAGGTTTATATAAAAAACAATAGAGTCCTTTGGAAGATGGAGTTTAATAAATTTGCAGTCTTTCAAGTTTATATTCTTTCAAAAGTAAAATAAATTTTTATCAAGTGGGTATATTCCACCGGTATCGGTTTTATTTATAATATTACTCTTTTTAGGGATCTTCAAGGTAGAAGTCAAAAAAGAAGACACTGCATTTTTAGTGCAGAACTGCTTGACGTTTCGCCTCTAACAAATCGGGGCTTCTTCAAAAGCTTCTTTTCTAGCCTCTTGTTTTTTAATCTCCACCTTCAAGATCCTTAAAAGGAGTAATATTATAAATAGAATTTTATCCTACTGATGCTGTAGTAATTTTACTAGGTGTATCAAATGCAACCGACAGCAGAACAAATATGAAAAATGAGTGAAACTGCAAAAAGTTGCATTAGTTATGAAAAGTAGTAGACACAATGTCCAATTTATTCAATTTTTATTGGAACTATTTGATGTAGCAAGACCTTGAAACATGATTTCCTAATTAGTTACGGAATTCACTATGGTACTACAATTACTGTGCATACCGCATTTGTTTTTAATATATAACTAGTTGCGTAAATTAAAATTAGTTTAACCGTGATAACACCTAATAAATAATTAACGATAAACAAGAAATCGGGTAACTTGATGTAAAAGTTACAAGAAATAAAATTGATCAGGCCGTGATAGTTATTTTAATTTGGACTTTAAATTAAATATTCGCTTTAGCTTTTGTATCAGTATGCAATATTTTAGCAAAGATGGACATGATAGGTTGCAGTAAGTTTTATATAAATGACATTTACCAGCCCAAGAAACATTTTGAACAATTCAAGTTAAGGTCGCAGGTTAAACAAACAAAGGGGGATGGGTGGTACCAAACTTTTACTTACATTTATGTGTTAGGTAAGAGTATATTAAAGAAAAGTGTCAAATTAAGGCAAATTTGGGAGAGACTAAAAGCAGTTGTGTAAATGCCTAAATGCCGCAAGAGGAAGTTACCGGCTACTTTTTCTGTTTCTCTAGTATTTACTTTATATTTTTATCAAGTTAGCGTAAAATAATGATCTATTCGTTTTTATTTCTAGGTTAGGTTGAAGGCTTAACTATTGTCACAAATAGAAATATCATATCTTCATCATAAAAAATGGTAATAGTGTGCTTTAAATAATTACAGATTACCGCATGATATTTCATATTAGTAGCGTATTAGAAGTAGTTATTGTTGCATCGAAGTAGAAAAATACACAATTTTAAATTACCACAGAAAAAAACATATAAAACGATATTTTAAATACCTCAAGAAGTTAAAAGATGTTGGTTGCTTTCTCATCAACATAATATTGACCTCTACAGTGGACAACGTTTTTGCAAAAAAAACTGTGCTTTGGTTTTGGTTTTTATTGGTTAATCTATTTATGTATGTCTGCTTGTTTGTCTGTATGTGTTTATGTATTGCTTAGTTTGTCGTGCGTGCCATTTGGTTTGTTTATTCCAGGTAACCACTATTTATTTTGTGTTTTGATATGTTTGTTATTGTGATAGTTTTTGTTTTGTTGTTGGCTTTGTACATATCCTAGAGTAAGACTGGTATCAAGGCAACTGCAGAGACCAAGTGGGCCTTCTGTTTGAGTCTTCTGACCGCAGGTACTTTGACAACATATGCTTATACCATAAGAATTAGCAATAAGCAACGAGTGACGCGTTCTTTTGTATACATTTGCACTTTGGACGAAGATGACCGGAAGGAATATAATGCGGAAAAGCGAGTCATTCAGCAGCTTATTGTATACAGGGTGTCCCGATAAGTGACTATTCAATACATATTTTAAATGTATTTAGTCCCGTTGGAAAAGGTATTTTATGTTCTTTTAAGAAATTGTTTTATTGCATTGTTTAGTTTAAAACAAATAAAGTATTTAGCATTATCTGAACCGATTACTTATTTTTGCAATTTTTGGAAAAAAAGTTAAATAGCACTGTATTATATTAATTGGCTAAATTTTAGTGAATCACGGCATCACGATATCTCCATACGTTCTGGATTTCGAGGAAAAAATATTAAAAACTTGAGTATCTCAATCGAATCAAGTTACCATAGCAAGAAAAACAAATTACTGCGATGGTTTGAAACTAGTTTTCAAGCGTATATTTAAATGCCAAGGTGTAAATAAATAACACAAAAACAGTTAAATTTTAGTCACAATCAGCTAATAAATGTTCAAAATATCTTCCATCATTTGTGATGCTCCTAAATATTAAGAAACACTTTCAATTACGGAAGCTGTTCAAACCTAAAGAAGCGTACACAGCTGCTATCAACTTGCAAGATATGAAGTAGATTAAGGAATCAACCAAATCTAACACGATACATGCTGGTTGTTCAAAAAACTAACAACGGAAAATAAACCGCCTAACGGTAATACTTTGGAGCTGTCAAGGTTTTAAAAATTTTGTAATTTTGATAATATGTGTAAACCTTTACCTAATCTAGATATCTGTTTGTCTTAGGAACTTGACAGCACTCAATGTAATTTTTGCCAAATTTCCACCACATCTTAATGAGGTATGTGGTGAAAGAAAAACCAAAAGGTAGACCAAGTGATGGTATTACAATAACAATTAATTAAAAAGATATACAATCGATGTGACTGAAATCAGCAATTTCTGGATTTTGGTGAAAATTATGAGAGTAGTTTATTTTCTCCGAATATTTGTATAGATTACTGCTTTGAAATGATGAGTACCTACTACTTAGTACTCAGGTATTTTGTCAAACTAATAAGTATGTGCTGGTATGAGATTATAATGCTATGATTGCAGACTTTATTTTTATGTAAGTTCCAGCGTACCTGTCTCGATGCGCGGTTCGAAGTTACTGCATTGTTACAAGATACTGCATTGATTATAAAATTAGTTACCGTCATTTTTGTGACAATGAATAAACATGAATACGTTAAAGTGCATAGCGCTATCTAAGCGACAGCTTTAATGCACACACGTGTGTTTCAAGCATTAAAGCTGTCGCTTAGATAGCGCTATGCACTTTAAACGCACACATGTCGTTACAATTAACTGTTGGCATTTTTCTTAGTTTATACTATTCATACGTGTCAATGTTTTACACGAGATGTCGTACGACACACATTTTACTTATGAATACGTTAGTTGCACAAATAATAAAAAGAACAGCGTAGATGCCGTAGGTATTTGTTTTTTTTAATTTTCCTACAATGAATGTAAAGCGTAGAAGGTAGTAGCAACAAACATTTTGGAAAAATTGGTTTTGCGATTATGGATATTAATACTTTAAGAAATAAGTTAATATGTGAAAAACTTTTTACCCTCCGAACTTATTATGAACAATAAACGTAAATTATTAAGTGTAAAATCAGTGCCTATATAATTCGAGAAAGAAGGTAAGGAAATTACTATTATTTTTATTTACCCACTTAAATACTTTGTTAGGGTTTTTTTAAATTCTAAATTAGCGATCAAAAGGGTTTCCAAGAAAATTAAAAAACTCTTTAACAACTTTTTGTTATTTGTTATTGGAACATTCAAAGTTGTTAATAGAAGGTACTAAAAGTTTTGTGTATAATTAATTTTAAAAAGAATATACAAAATTAAATACAATTGACTCAGCATGTCTTTTATCAGTGAATTTATGTTATTTTTTTTCTTCGTAGAACCAACTTGCGCATCTAAGCAAATTACAACCGAGGACGTCCTTCTCGATTCAAAAAAAACTCAGCAGATCCGAAGCGAATAAATTGTTTATGTAAATAATAACCACAATTACATGGAAATACATAAAACAACTTGTAATGATGCAAATAAATTTTATTTCCTACAAACTAATTTTTGTTTTATTGTGAAACTAAATTTAAAAATAAATTCGTGGCAAGATAAATTAGTTGAGTGCACATTTTTTATTTTTATTGTGCACGTGCAAGTTACTTATTTTGCAATAAGAAGGAACGGCTTTGGAAACTGCTGAGTTTGGTTCTTGAATCATTCTTGAATGTAGACACCGATGTTGCATTTATGCCATGCAGTTACAGAATCAATTGTTACAGTATTAATCGTTCGTGGCAGCACTTTACAAATTAACAGTTTGGTGAATGAGGGTGAAAGGGGCATCCGTTGCTTGTGTGAGATGTAGTTATGAAAAAACATAAAAATGTCGGGCGTTAAAAACTGAACAGAATGAGTGTCTTTCAGAGACTCTTGGAATCGTGGATTTCCGCTAATTCAAGTAAATCCATTTGATTCTGCAAAACCCAGTTAGCTTATATTGCATTAGATTTATTCCTGGACAAACTTCTAACAGCATTTTGCATCTTTCCCGTCAAACGGGGTCTTCTTCAATCTACGTCCTAGGTAAAAATTTAAATAAATTGTCTTGCAATAAACCGATTCGAATATAGTTGGTCTAAATAATGAGTAACGTGTTTCTTCTTGTATCCAAAGGGACGTCTTCTAAAAGTGTTGAAAAAAAAATGTTAAAAATTTTAAAAATCTTTCTCCTTTAAGAGTTTGATAAAAAATTGTGGGTTTATAATTTTTCCACCATTCGATTCGAAACCATGCCATAAACTGAAACAATTTTGATGTTCTACTTGCCGCATCCAATGTGGGTTTTTCTTATACAAATAATGCATGTTATGTAAATTTGCACCTCTTGAGCATTAAAAGTAATATTAGCAAAGAAAATTCAGATTTTACCAAATAATATTTTCCATTCAGTGACAATGGTTCAGTCTTCTATCATAATCCCTATCGTTTAATGCCTGATTCAGTAGTGGTTTCCGAGAACGTTAAGTTTAGATATAATAATACCATGAATAAGGCACTTCGGGTTTTGCCGGAAGTGGAGTCCATCTATCTTATTTCAAATAAATACTAGTATTTTTTATTTCATTTTAAAATTCTGCAAAAATTCTACATGGAATTTGCGTATCACATGCCATACCTCAAAAATTAACCATTATTGAAATATTTTTATAACTGTGTTACTGAGCCGAAACTATAACCAGTAAACAAGGAGGGCTTGCAAATGTTAAATTTATCGATAACTCTTACAAGGTGTTCTAATCTAAAAAACCAAAGTGCCTAACTAAAATAATTTATGTTATGTTTATTTTAAATAGAACGCCTAGGATTTTATGATGATTTCTGAAGCATTTTTTATAAAAATTTATTTGGTATCTACTTTTTCTATACCGAAAACTAACCGTTTTAGGAATATTTAGTATTTGTGTAATTATTGTTTTACTACAATAAATTAAATTGGCATGACTTGTTTATTTACATAAATATAGTCAAAAAAGCATTGTCAAAAAACAATAAGTATGTAAATTCACAAAGCGGCCTACTTAGTGTATTTATTGCAGAAAACCAATAATTACACAAATAGTTTACTGAATATTCCTAAAACGGTTACAGTTACATATACAAAATGGCAATACTGAACGAATTTGAATAAAAAAATACATCAGAACACATCTTAAAATACAGAGTGTAAGCAATTTAGCAGTGATTTAGTTAAGCATGTTGACTTTTGAGTTTAGAACACCCTGTTAGAGTTATCAATAAAGTTAACGTCAATAATTAATTTGCAACTCCTGATTGGCTACTGGTTACAGTTTCAACTCAGTAACTTTATTAATAATAGAAATATCATATTTCAAAGGTCTCCTTCCATCTAAAATTTACCACAGAATTCTAAAATAATGTAAAAAATACTAGTTTCCCGTTAAAATATGCAAGATGGACTCCACTTCCGGTATAACCGAAAGTGTCTCATTAATGATAAGATCATATTTGAACTTGACGTTCTTGGAAACCACTACTGGTCAAAATTCAAATAAAATTCTGTCTTTCATAATTCTTCGTAAACTAAATAAGACACAAAAATTATTATCAGAAGTTACTTTTAACAGTTTTAATCTTTTCAAGTGTTTTAGTTTTTTTTTTCGCCAAGGCAACTTGATCCGATTGAGATACTCGAAATTTAACATTTTTTCCTGTAAATCGAGAACTAATAGAGATATCGTGATACCGTTTTAACCAATAATTTAGCCAATTTTATAACGGTTAAAAAAATAGTACCGTTCTATTTAACTTTTTTTTCTAAAAATCACAAAAATATTTAATTTGTTACGGTTTTATTTTTTCAATGAAGGACGTATGTCGTGAGCCGTCTTAAAACGTGTGTAGCGACAAAAGTCGTATTTAGCGCGCATGTTGCTAATTTTCTATTGGTGAAAAATTAAATTGGACTGAATTTTCTAGACGTACAACGGACATCTTCATTTTTCGTTTGATACACGCGAGTGTTTTAGCGTTTTTCTTAAAGTAAAATTTCCACAAAAATTATTTAATGTGGGTTTCAAAATTTCCAATTCAAATTGGTGTTTAAGTTTAATCCGGCTAAATTCACCGTAAGTACATTTTGTTTTCTTTTCTTTCCCGTTTGTATTAATGCTAATTGCTACGTATGGTTTTAGCACTCTTGAGAGTGCTGGAGTGGCTGATTGAGAACCACGGTTTTGCGTTAATTAAACTGCCGACAACCGGTGAATACTACGTCTACAAGGGTTGGTTATGCTGCATACTTTCAGCGAGGGAATTAATCGCCTTCTGTTTTTCTTCGCACACCGCCCCTAAGAGGAATCCCTGGGACTATCTAACTTCCTCAAACTGTTGATACCGTCGCTAGCAGAATACCTTCATTCCCGGAATTACATTCTACCGATTACAGTGAAGTTTTAGTATTTAAGCCATTTATTCATAGTAATAATGCCTATGAAACTCAAGTACATATGATCTCTAATATTTAAGTAACTTTTTATTTATTGCACACTCCTCAACCGAAGGTTTGTTTTAATCAGCTCAATACGGGCTGGGGCGCTTTATTTAGAGCGGTTGTCGCGGACACAAAAGGCCTTTTAGGTTTGCGGGAGGTACTTACCCTTTCATTCTAGTTTAGGTTTACTTTAAATCCCCGTGTGTAAGTGATATGTGTACGCAGAGCCTTAATAGCAGCCAATCCTCAATTGGAATAATAATTTTAACTCGAGCGTAACTAAAGCTTACCTAAAATTTGACACATTAATTGCGAGCCTTATTTATAGTTAAGCGAGGTTGCTGCTATCGCACGTAACTATATGCGACAGTCTTTCTATTTCTGTCACATTCTCCTAATATTTTAAGATTTGTTTGTTGTACTGAATTGTCAATCTTTCTCTCTGGTTTGTGTTCGATTTAGCATATTAGATTTTAAGTAAAACCTGTCGATCTCCTGTTGGTCGATTTTATTTCTTTCTTTATCCAGCAGGTGGCGCCTTGTTAAGCAAGCAGTCTAATTTCTTATAGTTCTTCAGGGATCTACGCGACTCTTCAACGAAGCCGGACACTGCTGCTCTAACTACTATAAATATTCTTATTCTTCACGAATTTAGTGCGCTACATCGAGCCGAATTCCTTTTAGTTTTTTTCTCAGGTTGTTCCGCTAGAGCCGTCGCTTCTTTTTGTTCTTTTGTAAACAACAACCGTTACAAATCGCTCTAGACAATGCAACTTAATTTACCTGTTCTATACTAAACACATCAATAAAAACATTCTCTTAAAAGAACATAAAATGTTTTTTTCAAACGAGACCAAAAATATTCAGATAGGTTGCATGGTTTAGGAGATATTAAAATGTAAAGATAGAAAAATGCATTGGCCTTTCCCTTCCTTATTATGACAGATACGAAAAAAATGTTAAAAACAAATGTATACCGTAACACACAAGCTATGAAATGATGTTTTCAAAGTGACGGCTCATCCTCCAACTTTCCGAGATAACATAAACTTTACGTTTCTTTAGTTGCTTTGATTAAAAAGAATTATTGGCAGTTAGAGGACCTTTCGAAAATTACTCAATGATGTAACAATACAAGTTTTTTTTTTAATCTAATACCGGTTTATTAATAAATTATTTTGTGTGAAACCCCTGAATCTATATTTAAAAAATGTCATTGACAGTTGGAGGACTTTTTTGGAGAGTAACCAATGTAATCTATTTATTTCTGTTTTGCAGAAGGAATTGATATTTTTAATGTTACTAACTAAAGTTAATTCAAAAACATTTGACGAAATTACTTAAAATGTATAGCTCATGTTTTCTGAAATTCAACCTTAATTTTGCAATGACGTCTTCGATAATTTTTGAATTGGCACTACCTAAATTATTTGCAGTTTGGGTAGATTTAGCATTCTGAGTTCAGACATGTGTCACTCTTTTTGACATTGACGTTCACAGTTCCCAAGATAACAATTTTTAAACAAAAATGAAGTTTTACAAGTTGGTAACCATCATTTATTTATCTTTACCTTGGAGAAAATGGTTCCAAACAGCAAAAAATTGAAATTTTATTTTTTGGCGTTTCGGACAAATGACGAACTATTTACTTCAAGATAAAGGTAAAAAAATGATCGTTACCAACGGATAAAGTGACTTACAGATTTTTTTTCACTTGTTCCAAAAAAACTTATAAACATTTCTAGTTTTTGTTTTATTTTAAAGATTAATATCTCGATTACTGTCAATGTCAATGTCAAAAGTGACATGTCTTAACTCAGAATACTTAAATTTACCCAAAACTGCAAATAATTTAGGTAATGCCATTTAATAAAATCATCGATGACGTCATTGCAAAAAATAAAGGAGGTAAAAAATTAATTTAAATTTCAAGAAATATGTGCTTTAAAAAACATAGTTTATGTGTGCGTGGGTTTTTGTCGTAAACCGATCTGAAACTTAGATATACCCATTATTCCAGACTAAACGTTTGCACTGTATTTGTAAATTGGAAATAATTTTCCTAAACAGACAAATAAATAAATAAATTTTTTTAAGAAAATAGTTATTTATGTATCAATTCACTAAAGTTTGATTGTTCATGACGAATGTGTTTTAGTTGCAGAGGCGATAGCCGAGGAAAATGAAACACGTGAGTTATGAAAAAGAACTTTAGTACCGAGGTACATATTATATTTTTTCCGAAATCCCAAAATTTTAACAAAATCTGACAATTTTATAACGTTCTTTAAGTAGCAAATGTTATCAGCCGTTTTCGTTTTTACGTCAAATGTTTTCACCGCGCATGCGCGATTCTAAAATTTACATACATTTTGCCATAGAATTAGTATGCTTCTAGACGGTTAGTGTATAAGAGTACATAAGCCGATGCATTCACGAAGAAAGAGAGACAACAGATCTATATGTTAGACAAAGATGCTAACTTTTGGAACTATTGCGCATGCTTGCAGTAGACAAGTGAATCTAATCGAATTAAATAATTACAAACGAAAAATGTACTCTTAAGCAAGCGCAAGCGAACTAAACTTACCTATACATCATGCATTTCAGCATTTTTCGATCATATCGATAGTTGCATAAGACTAACGTCTAATTGAACATTTCTCACACAAAGTAAAAAAAGCTTCTTATTCTACTACCGGCAAAAATGTGAACTTCAAAATCATCGTAGTGGGTGAGCCAAATAAAGCGTATGTCCTAATAAGGCCTATTTTTTTAAATTTCCCGCTTCAGGATTTCAAATAGTCGCCAATGTTTGTAGAAGTGTGTGTGTATAGTAACTAACGCACACAAGCGCAACAAGTGATCCGTGTCGCTAGCGTGTTGGAACCACGACACGGAGCGCACGCTGTCTTTATCAAAATTCTGGAGGTAAACAGTAAGTATTTTTTATTTTTATTCGTACACGGTGTGCTGTGTTTTCTCTATATGATAGTTATACGTTTAGCTATCTCTTCACATAAGTGAAAAAGTTGTAACTCGGTGTATTCCATATAATTGTTGTTTTGTTTAGCCATGTGCCATGCCCTAATAGGGTCTAAAAAAATAATGTATAGGTCTTATAACGGCACAGGTACAGGCCTTATTAGGACAATGTTTTATGTCAGTTAGAAAAGTATCACAGTAAAATAGTAAACCCTTGTTTTCAGTAACATCATGGAAAACGGATCACCAGCTTCTACCACAAGGAAAAAAAGGCTCAATGGACTTCGCAACAGAGAAAATATGCTGCTGCAGCCAGATAGAACACTCCAAGAAGAACTCTACGCAACCATCTAGCGAGTGGTTCGACTACACAAAAGCTAGGTCGGTCAACTATATTGACTATACCACAACAAGCTGTACTTGTCAGAAGAATCATACGTTCGGCTGATGTTGGAGTGCCGATGACTCCAAAGATGTTGCGCGTACAGGTTTTTTTCATTTTGTAAAATTAAGAAAATTTCAAACACTTTCAATGATGTCAAAAATTTCGCGGGGAGAAATGGTTAAGGTTATTTCTCAAACGACACTCTGAATTATTATGTCGTAAAGCACAGATGATGAATCCAGCTTGTGCTCAAAAATTAAATAAAGATGTTGTTGGCGATCACTTTTCCAAATACAAAAGCGTGTTGGATAGACTTGGAATTGAACATAAACCTGTAAACATTTACAACATTGAGGGAAAAAAATGTCGCATATCTTTGCACCATCAGCAGGAAGTTCTGACAGCCAAAGGGAGAAAGAAAGTTTATCAAATAGCGAATCAGCATGCTGAAAGTGTAACTGTTATAAGCTGCGGAAATGCTACAGGATCAGCTATTTCGCCGATGATATCCTTCAAAGACATGAGACTAAAACCAGAATTCTAAAATAATTTACCTCCAGGCTCTCTGGTGAAGATGGCGCCAAAAGGAAGTATGACGACAGGAAGTTTATTAATCATTTGGATAAATACGGAACATCAAAGCCATGTCTCCTCGTATTTGATGGTGCAAAATGCCACCTGGACTACGCACGAGTTACAGCCCATGGATAAATCTGTTTATCGTTCTTTTGAGCACCATTGGGACCAAGAGTTGATTAAATACGTCAGTCAGCATCACAAACAAACCTTTCAATGTCATTCTCTCACAAGTATGGCCGAAATGTTTGATATTACCAATACCTCAAATGGGTTTTGCGTTATAGGGTTATATCCATACAACCCAGATGCTATTCCTGAAGAGGCGTTTGCGTCCTCTGAGTTGTCAGAACTTCCAAATCCTAAAAACAGTAAAAATATTGCTGTTTTATCTGATGAATTGGGGGAACAAGAGATTTCAATTGCAAATGTAGAAGATTTAGATGGGTCAGGCACAGATACTGAGAATTTGGCACTGTCCTTGCTCTCAAAAAACAATCCGAATGCTGGAACTCCACATAAGATAGACAATTAATCAACCACGTGTGAGATTCATGAATTTTTACCAATTCCTAAGTTTGATGTTGTAGCAACTGCTCCACGCAAGAAGTCTCTGAATTACAGGGCTCAAGAGGTAACAAAAGATTTGTTTGGTGACAAAGCTACGACTTCCACATCACAGATTACTGTACCATCGTCAAGAGTAGAAGATGTTTGTAGTACTTCTTCCATGATAAAGATTAACACAAAGACATGAAAATCAGCGTCCGTTACTGGATCTAAACCAAAACGTCACAATAATAAACCTTCTTGGTACTGTCCAGCTTGTAAAGAAGATTGAGTTGATGATATGCGACAATGTTTTAATTGTGGCGTTTGATATCATGAGGCTGTGTTGGACTTACACCCGCTGACAAAATATTTTAATGTTCAGGAGATTGTTTAAAAAAAAGATAAAAAAGGCTATCAATATAGTACTTTTACATGATGAAAAATTCGTTAATTAATAGGATTTAATATAAGTATTGACAACGTTTTATATTAATTAAGAAGTTGAATGCTTACTTGTTTTTATTAAGGCTTTATTAAGACACAGGGTTCCAAATAAGGCCCAAGTAACATTTTAGTTATTTGTGTTCACAAAAGTGTGATTTTTGTTTATAAAGCAATTTTGTTTCATTTATTACAAAGTTTAATATAAATATTTCAAATTACCAGTGCATTTTTATTATAAACCTGCTAGTTAGGTAATAAAGAAATTAAAGTAGGTCTTATTTGGTGAACTCACCTTATATTGAATTACTTTAGTTACTTTTACTGCTGATTTTTTGTACTTTAGTGACGATTTCGGAAAAAAATATTATTGTTACTTTTTTAATTTTACTAGAAGATATTAGTAGTCCTTACAAGTTAGGAGAAAAAATTATGTAGAAATATGTTTATTTACTAAATGAACATTTTTCTTTCAAGTCGGCGCCTTGAGTTATGAAGAATTTTTGATTCTATAACAGATTAACAAAATTTCCGAAAAAGCCAGAATAAGGCAACGCGTTGGTAAGGTGTTTGTGATGATTTTATCAACCAACATTTGAGGATTAACAACCAGCACTACCCCTTTCAACGAGCTATGAACTATAAAATCCTAAACTTTTATTCAAACTATCACTTCATTGGCTATATGTGTATGACAAATTAGGTGAAATTAAGGGTACTTTTTTAAGCAAATTAAGAATAGAGTATGAATTACATTACCTCATGTTTTGAATTTTTAAAGATCCTTTCCCACTACCAATTCTTCTTTGTTCCGCGTGAGCACTTTTAATCTGACTCCTGTAATCACTCACTCGGCCCCTAATGTTGCTACTACCATTTTTCAAATTCCGTTTATAAAATCTCTTAAACTTATTCACCCTTAACGATAACATAATTCTTATTTTGATATGTCTTATCACGTACTTTTCCGATTTCAAAAATCCGTTTACCGTACCGTTTTTACTTTTATTACTACACTTTTTATTCGAAATTTCAGATTTATTGGCAATAAAATCTGTTGACCCGTTTTGGTGGTTACTCTGAAAACCGAAGAACTTTTTATCGCGATTTCCAATTGCTTCGCTCGAAACGTAGATGGGATTGTTATATAAACTGGCACTGCTTTCAGAGCACTCGTAGATGACGTCTTCGTGTAAATTGGTTTTTGAATTAAGCGCGTTGTAAGTTGAAATATCCTGACTTAATGCGGATTTGTAAGGTTTGGTGGGTTGATCTTCGAATTTGTTGTTAGGTGTGATTAAAACGCTCGCATCTTTTTTGAATGTTGTTTCTTCTTACGATTTTTTACATTAATTTCGCTTAATAACTCTTTGATGCAACTCGATTTTGCGTTTAACTGCAATCTTTCTTTGTAAAGCTCAGGTAACTGATTTGTCGTCGTCCAGCAACAGGTGTCAGGGAAAGTAGTTCTATAATTGTCAAAAGCTGGGGAGTAATCGGCTTCAGTTTGAACTTGCATCGTTTGAAATTCTTGGTTTAACACTTCTATTTTGTCCCAGTCGTCGGTGTTGTCACTGCAAATCGAGAGCAGATCCTGAATATCCTCTTCAGATACTGAGCTGTCTTCTTTAGCCATTTTCTTTGTATTAACCCCTAATTCCAGCATATGAGATCTGTTATGCATCCAACCTTTACTGATCGTCCATTGCTTTAACCACGCGGGTTTATTGTCATCATCGTCGTCCAATACTTCGGATAAGTTTCTGTGTAAAATCACGCGTTGATTTTTTTCTTCCGGTCTAATCGAGTAAACACCTGAAGGTGACCACGAACCCTTTTCCATAAACATGCACAAATGAATGCGTTTAAAGCAAACAGTCATTTTGTTAAAACGGAAGCATTTCAATGGGGTCTGTAACTAAACTGATTTAAAAAACGAATTACTAATAATTATAATAATGGTACTAGCGGATATGCTTTGTACAGAATTATTCGTGTAAATCACCAGGTATACTTGCTGTAGGCACGTTCAAATTCCCCCTATTTAAAATAAAATGTAACTAATACGTTTGATTTGAATACACTTTTTCCATTTACATATTTTTACAAAATTTGTTTGCAAGTGTTGAAATGATGTAATTGAAAGTGTTTTTTTTATGTATGGACAATATAAAGAAATTGCAGTTTTCTAATAAAAATCGCGGTAGAAATCAAATGCGCGCAATACGAATTTCGTCCTGGTACAGCATATGGTGAAATATATGTTAATGTGCTAAGGAGAAATTAACAGAGATTAACGACATACAGTCTCATCTACGATGTTCATTGTTATTGTTGTTTAATAAAAAAAAAAAAAAAAAAAAAAAAAAAACAAAAAAAAAAAAAAAATAATAAAAAAAAATTAATTAAAATATACAAAATAAAAAAATTAAAAAATAAATTTTTTATTTTAAAACTATTTTTTTTATTTTTTTAAATTTTTAAAAATATATAAAAAAAAATATTATTTATATTTATTTATAAATTTAATTTTTTTAAAATTTTAAAAATTAATTTTTTTTTTTTTTTATTTATTTAAAAAAAAAATATAAAACTTTATTTTTTTTTTAAATATTAAAATTATTTTTTATTTTTTTAATTAATTTAAAAAAAACTTTTTTTTTTTTTTTTTTTTTCAACTCTTCTTTTTCAAAAAAAAAATAAAATTTATTTAAATTTTTTTAAAATTTTATTATAAAAAATTTTAATTAAAAAAAAAAAATTAATAAAAAATAAATATTTTTATAACAAAAAAAAAAAAAAAATTAATACCACAATTAAAAAAAATTTAATTATCTTTTTTTCATTTAAACTTCAAAAACACTTAATTACTATATTAATTTTAAATTTTCAAAATTTTTATATCAAAACAACACATTTCCAAACATAAATTTATTATCTCAAATCTTCTAATTTCCCTATTACCCCAAAATTCCACCCTCCACCCCGATAAAAGTCAATTTCATGTAGCTTATTACCTTTTATAAGTTTTTACTCAAGTTATCGTTACACTCGTTCTGCAATTATTCCATTTGTCACATGTGCAAGAAGTGGGCGCCCAGAGAAATAGCGCCCTGGCGCTGACTTCCAAATTTCCTCAGCGCCCTTAGGGCGCCCACAACTCATTTGCAAGTAACCGCCCAAACTTTCTTGGGCGATAAATTGGAAACCAGCGCCCAACAAACAAACTGGTTTTCGTTTCCCTAAAAACCTAACCTGAAGCTTATAAAGTGAGGTCAAAGTTTAAAATATGGGAAACTGATTTGAACTAAATACAACCGAATTTTTGTATGAACATGCACATTTGCAATGCGGTTAAACACGCTTCTTACGAGGTGAGAAAGGTCATATGTCAATGATTAATTAAGAGCATCTAATTAGCTGTGACAGAAGTGCAGCTAAATGAATGTAGAATGACAGTCCGTGTTATTTAAACTGTAAGTATCATTTTCTATCGGCATCATATTTTGCTGACAACAAAAACACTGTTTTAGATCAACATAATTAAAATTTACAAATGGAGCAATTTCACAGATAACAGGTATGACGTAGAATGCCATAATGGAACGAACTTGCAGTTTATGCGTTTATGGCTTTCACAGTGAAATGTTATAGGTCTGCCCAGCAAACAATGCTCCAATGTTTCCTCCATTAAGTTTATATTGCATTTATTTTACCAATGTCTGGTCGTAAATACCTCTTTATTAAAAGGAGAATGAATTTCATGGGTATGATATGCATATAGGTTCGCCAGTAATATTTATTACAAGCATAATATTTTTGACCTCACTTGGTAAGCTTCAGGTTAGGTTTTTAGAGAAACGAAAACCAGTTTGTTTGTTAGGCGCTGGTTTCCAATATATCGCCCAAATAAGTTTGAGCGCTTACTTCCAAATGAGAAGTGGGCTACCGATGGGCGCTGAGGAAATTTGGAAGTCACCGCCCCGGCGCTATTTTTCTGGGCGCCCACTTCTTGCACATATTTGTCACAAAAAATCGTGCGTTTCATCACCGGTTATACAGGGTGTCCAGAAACTCTCCTGACAAACGAAGACCGGAGATTCCTCAGATAATTTTAAGACAATTTAACCCAATTCACCTAGTCCGAAAATGCTTCCTAATGGAGCTAGAGCTCTTTTGAAGATGGCGCCTGGTAAAGTAAAAATTAAAAGATAAACTTTGCAAACTGACAACAATTTGACAATAAAAACGAAGGTTTTACTTTTTGTTGGCAGTTTAGAGCCAAAAAAATATAAATTTAACTTTAATGACAAAAAAAACAAAAATTTTCAATTCCATTTTTCTAGAAAACGGTGTATCCTAATGACTTAAAGTAAGAGTACCTTTTAGTACTAGAATACCTGAAAATTTAATAATCTAGTGTCACAAATGCTTAAAAGTTAAAGACAAAAAAGTTATGCGTTAAAATAACCGTTGACCTACCCAAAACGGACGCCTATGACCGGTACTAGAAATTCGCAATTGATGGAATCGATTTATCTCTGAAGGCTAAACAAGCATACCAGTTTTTGCTTTTCTAAGTAGAAGCGTTCTGGAGGTATTTAAAAAAAACTATTTATAAGGCGCCATCTTCAAAGAGCTCTAGCTCCTTTAGGAAGCATTTTAGGACTAGGTGAATTAAGTTAAATTGTCTTAAAATTATCTGAGGAATCTCCGGTCTTCGTTTGTTAGGAGAGGTTCTGGGCACCCTGTATACACAGCTATTCGGTTACGAAATATGTTTTATGTCAAAACAAAGTAGCTTACCGAACAGGCATGAAAATGAACTGAATTTATTAGAAAATATTCAAATGTGGCAAATAGAAACAGTTTTGTAATCCTAATATTTCATTTAAATCAACAAAAAAATAAAAAGGTTCTAAAGTTTTTTGACGCGTCTCTCCATCCTCGAAAACTTAATCAGAGATATTTTAACTAGTGTAATCTGTCGTCTTATAAATTATATATTTATGTACTTTTGAGGGCATCGATGGCGGTATTGGGAAATCAGCGATAATTGAGTGACAAGTATTTTCAACAGATTTGACCTGTAGTAACTTTTAGGGTTTTTACTAACCCTCCGCATACATTTTAGAAGTAACTACCAACATATTAATAAATATGCTAGGTAGAACAATAAAGGTATTGAAGTTGTATAAAGTTGGAAAAGAAGAGGAGGGATATTACTTACCGTATGTGAAGCAAACTGCAACTTGAAATGTTTTTTCTTTAGTACCGTAAAGTGGGGTGACTTTGCAAACGAAGGGTGACTTTGATTATTACTTCACAAGATTGTGCTTTTGAATTTGGCGCGCTGAACTGCATCCGTTTGGCGGGACTAATGTAGACATAGTTTTGTTGACAGTTTTGGCCGTTAGTCATTGTGGTTTGTTGTTCTGTATGTGCAGGTACAAACAACTATTTCACGTTCGAAGTTGGTGTTCTTGTGGACCTAATAATTGCTTAGCTACACAACTTCTGTGCCACAAAAGTAAGTAAATTTTTTATGATACTTCTATATAGACATACATTATAATACACTGTCCTTGGTTACTTGAACATAAAAAATTGAAGTAATTTCAGATTTTCAGGGATAGATTAATATGTCGTGGGGTCACTTTGATATAGTATGCAAGGCGACACTGATAGTGGGTATCAAAGTCACCCCAGGAAGCAATTTCAGATAATGAGCGTCTATTCTAAAAAGTTGGTAGCAGAGATTACAAAAACTACTTGCAAGAACACTTGGAAACAGCTTTAGAAAAAGTTGCAAATGGAGAATTATAATCAAAGCGGTTTCATGTCAATACAAGATCCCATTTGGCACGCTTTATAACAAATATAAAGGTAAACATACTAAATTGCCGGGCGGCCAGTCTGTGTTTTCCAAAGCTGTCGAGCTGCAATAATAAATGCTGCATGTAAATGCGCTGATTGGGGATTTCTCCTTGACACTATGGACATCAGGATGCTGGCAAAGGCATACCTAGACAGAAGAGGAGAAAAGATTGCCATATTTGGCGGGAAAATTTACCGGGAAAGGATTGGGTACAAACCCTTCTCAAACGACACACTGACGTAGCCAGTCAACGTCTTGGAAGCAATATAAACAGAAAACGAGCAGAAGTTTCCAGAGACACATTGAGTGCATATTTCAATAATTTAGAGAATACCTTGGCTGGCATTAGTCCATCAAATATATTCAACTATGATGAGACTAACGTCAGCGATGATCCTGGCAAAAAAGAGGTATCTATCGCAGAGGAGTCAAATATCCCGAAAAAGTAATTAATCATTCGAAAAGTGCTATAAGCATAATGATATGTGGTTCTGCCGATGGTACGCTCCTCCCTCCTACGTTATATACAAAAGTGAGCACTTATATAACACTTGGAAAGAGGGTGCTACCCAAGGAGCTCCATGTTGTAAGAATGCATGTTGTAGCGGTGGATGTAGATTCAATAGAACCTCACATGGTTGGATGGACAGCACTACGTTTCAAGATTGGTTTGAATCATCTTTCTTGCCTCACGCAAAAAACTAGAGGGGCACAAAGTGTTAAATAACTTATCATTGCACTTTAGTGCAAAAGTGATTTCTTTATGCAAAGAAAACAATAGTTTATTTGTCTGCTTGGTACCGAACTCGACACATTTGTGTCAGCCACTAGACGTAGAATTTTTCAAGCCATTTAAGGTGTCTTGGAGAAAAACTCTCTTAGACTATAAATTGAGACACAAATTGCCAGGCTTACCTAAGAACGTATTTTTATCTGTTTTGAAAACAGCCTTGATGAGTATGGATAAAATAGTGTCCCAGAGTACTAATAAACTTGGTGATAATGAGACATCAGCTATAAAAAGAAATTTAATGAATGGGTTACCGGATTATTTCCGAAAAAGTTCTGCAGAAAATTTCAGAAGGGAATTCGGTATCGCCACAGGTCTTTGTAAATGATTAACTCACTCAGCTACTCAAAGAAAATAGATTTAATAGAAGCAAACCGTCAAGACCACAAAAAAGAACACGGTTTGCAGTTGAACCTAGAAAGAGTGTTACCTTTAGAGATTTTCATGGGGATAGTACATTGGAAGACGAAAGTATTAACTATCACATTCAGATGCAAAGAATCTTAGCACCGACCTTGAAGTTGGGAAAATAGAATACACATCTCTTCGAACAGATCTTCTCACACAAGGTGTGTTCGTTTTTGTCAAGTTTCTTTCTGGAAAACGTCGCTCATCTATATACAAATATGTCTGCAGAATAGAAGAAGTGTTGTCAAGCAATGAATACTTAGTTACCGGATTGAAGTCAACAGATGAACAAAAACGTGTGTTTAAAATCGTTCCTAAAGACTTGTCAACAGTGCCTTTTTCAGATATCATAGCTGTATTACCGACGCCTGTAGAGTCAAAGTTTTCATCTTTCTCAAAGAAAGTGAACGTCTTCGAATTATAAAACTTTTTAACGTACCTAAGTAGTATTAAGCAAAATACCATTGTTCTTTTTTGAACGTATGCTTTTTCTGTTATAGCATTTATATCGAAATTAGATTTTGTTATATTTTCAAAATAAATGTTCTGTATTCACTTATAGTCTTTATGTGAATATCATATCAAATGGACTGATCATTATCAAAGTAGCCCCACAGTATCAAAGTCACCCCGCAAAGTGTAGAAAGAAAACTAGATCATCAATTGTAAAACGGGGCGAGATTGATTAAAATACACCTGAATGGGTGTGTTTTAAGAACTTTTGAGTTGGGTATCAAAGTCGCCCCACTTGGAGATGAGTTTGATAGAACATTTAATTTTTTTTTCTTAGTAAACCATAACTATTGGTTTGTGTCTGGTATAATTTTTAGTTGAATGTGCTATGGAAGAATTCAGTTGATTTTTTTCATAATAAATAGAGCATTTTTAAAGTCACAGCTAACATTATTCCATGTAAAACTATCAATGTCACCCCACCTTACGGTACAGGCTTATTCACTATAAATTACCCACCCTTTATTATCGTTATTATTGCTCGTAGAAAAAAAATTATACATGGAAAATTGTATAGTTTTAACTGAATTTTCTTAAAATGCTGTCAATAGTTCAGTTACACGCCTTTTACAGGGCAAAACAAAAATGTGACGTGTTTTTTAAAAAGAAATCTTTTTTTTTTCTGATTTCAAAAATATGTCATATGTTGTCTTTATCACAGTTACTTAATTAACAATATCAAAGTAAGCCATGTAAATGACAAATATGTGTTTGACAATTAACATTTCATTAATTAAATCACCAAAGTAGTTTATAGTCAAACAGAAAACTTCGTATATTTACCTGTTATATTCAAAATAATAAAGGTGAGTAATTTATGGTTAATAACCCTGTACATTTTATTTTACTGCGTTATGAAGTAAGAGTGAATTGGTTAATAGTTGTTACAAATAAACTATTACAAACTTCAGTTGAGTGACAGTTGAAGTAACGAAGGTGAAGTGTGAGGTTATATACACTGCCAACTACACGTTTTTTGCTATTTTAGGTTAAAATCTACCGTAAGGGTGTGCTAAAGTCATACCTATGAATTATCAAACAACGATAGTGTCGTTTATGAACTATATAACCGTGTACACCACCTAAAATTCAAATTAGGTGTAATTTTTAAGAATCCATCGCTTGAGAAGCTTTCCCGTTCCTCTTCTACAGGGTGCGCCATTAGTAGCTCGTCGGTACATAGCTCCCTTATTATCAAAAATAAAAAAAAATGTTTTACACAAAAGTTGCTTTAAATGACCTAGGACAAAATATTTTGATGTAAGTGGGCGGCACTATAAGCTAGATACAGGACCGTACTCAATTATTTTAAATAGAACACGATGTATATTATTTTATATTTAAACTTTGAATTAAATTTGGGATAGTAGTGTTTCTCTGAAATAATTATTTTTTGAGATATCAGCCGATTTGTAAAAATTTTGTCAGTGTTCAAGAGAAACTTGAATTTCTTAGAAACAGAAGAAAATCGGTAAATAAAATTTTCAAGATAATTTGAACATAGACGAAACTGTCAAACTTGGTGTTTTTTTTTCATATACCGAGTGCGCAAAATTCTCGATTCAGATATTTCAAACGGCCGAAACTTAAATTTTTCAATAGACGGATTATAGTATTTTTATACCAAGTAATAATAAATTTAATTATCTTTTAGAAATATATTATACTTCCTATACCTAAAATGCATATTTCTGTGTATTTTGTTTGTTTATTTAAGACTGTATTTTTTGCTCTGCAAAATAAAAAAACACTTAAAGTAAACTAAACTAAGTAAATTATACAAATAAAATTATAAGTTAATTTGTTAGTGCGATTTTATTTTGACAGCCTTTATTGATTTATTTAATGAATTACGAATTTATCAAAAGTTGAAACGATAGATTTAATTTTAGTAGTGGAGAATCTTTTATATTTATGCTGTAGTGTACATTACTACTGTTCATATCTTGTTCAAATCTCGAAGGGAAGTTGTATAACTTAATGCAAAACCGTTCAAATACCAAAAACTTAATTCGGGTATTAACGCCCTGTCAAACGAGCGTTGGGCGCTATTACCCTACATAGGTGCTATTGGCCTTCCATTGTTAATTAGTAGGTACATCAGACAAGGTTTTAAAAACGATGTTATTAACATGGAAATAATTACACCTCTTAACTATCATCTTTCAAATTAAAAGAATATGCCCATATAATAAATATTTGTATTAAAAAAAAAAGATTTTATGTTAGGTGGGCGTTAATTGCCTCAGGTATAGTAGTTTCAGGATCTCCTGGCGGTTGCCCCTCCATGCGCAGAAAACTTTAATTCGTGCAGCACATTCGGAAAAAACGCTACTATTCAACTCACAAATGTAGTCATCACAGTAGCCATTTGCTTTTTTGCTTTCCGTTGTGATTATTCTAATTTTGAGCTTTTCCTTCTGTCTTTTTCAAGACACATTTTATTATTTCGCCGTGTCCGCACTAGATTGTTTAAAAACAATGAGTGAAGTTGTTATTCACAGTCAAGCTCGTGAAATCATTTACAAAATATTTCAATTTATGAAGCGTGAAAAGGAATCGAAAGATTTCATTATTCCTGTGGATCTTGTGTTTGAAAAGTAGCAGAAGCAACAGGCATTTCCACCAGAACAATTCAACGCATCGCTAAAGAAGGTACATCGAAACCTGAAGGTAGCAAGTTTGAGTCACCTCGGAAAACGATTAACAAGCCAGCACCTAAATCTACCATCGACGAAGTGTGATGAAGAAGTTGTGGGACGAATAATTCACAATTTTGTGTACATTTAAAAACAAAAGCCAACAATGGAAAAGGTGTTGGCAGCTGTTCAAGAAGAAGGTGTCCATGAAACAGGAAAATTAAGTATGTTTCGTTGTATTATAAAGAAGATGGGATTTAAATGGCAGAAGACCATAGACAACAGGAAGGTCTTGGTGGAAACTTCCGCAATAAGATCGAAACGCACCACGTTCCTAAGAAAAATGAAGAAGACAGAAACATTGTTTATAGTGATGAATCTTATCTGCACAGTTCGCATTCAAGTTCACATGGATAGTACGATGACAGTGGCAAGGGAGCAAAAGCTCCTGTTTCAAAGGACAGCGCCTGATAATGTTACACTGTGGGGAAAAGAGGATTCGTACCTAACGCATTGCTAATGTTTAAATCAGGATTGAAGTCAGGTGATTATCATGATGACATGAACTCTAAAAACTATATTAAATGGTTAACTGAAAAACTAATTCCAAATATTGAACCTTACTCTGAGTTAGTAACCGACAATGCGTCCTACCATAACATACTTAGCGAGCCTAATCCAACATGTGCCTGGAAGAAAGCAGATTTACAAAACTGGTTAAGTGATCGTGGGATTATATTTCAAAACTGTGAAGCAAAACCAGAACTCTTTGACAAAATTAAAATTAATCGACCACTTCAGAAAAATTATTTAATCGACAAACTAATGGCTGAAGAACATAATCATTCAGTAATCAGAGTGCTCCCTTATCATCCGGAGTTGAATCCAATAGAATTAATTTGGGCCCAAATAAAAAATTATGTAGCAAATCATAATGTTACTTTTAAATTTGAAGATGTGTGGAAATTAGCAGAGAATAAATTTAAATCAATTGGTCGTGAAGAATGGGAAGCTGTATGCAAACACACACAAAAGGTTGAAGAGGAATATTTAAAAGAGAAGGTTTTATCGATGAAGTAGAAGATATGATATTTACAGTTAATACCGGTGAAAGTGAGGAAGAATTTACTAGTAATGATTCGGAATCTATATAATAATCAGTTATACATACAGTGATATAGCTTATCGTTTATTACTCTTTTTGGTTATTTGGAAGGTGAAGCAATTGCGAATTCACAGCATGTTATCATTTGTCGCATTTTGAAGAGAACCTCCGAAATATGTGTGTTGTGCCTAAAAACCAGTGCTTTTCAAGATAAACGACATAAAATAAAAGGACAATTTAACAGAATGCGATTAATTTATATATGCATCTAAAGATAATAGTTTTATTAATGTTAAAGTGCAATACGATAAAGATTTTATACAAAATTTAATTTTAAAGTTTCACTCTAAATATAATAACAAAATGATTCATGTTATTTGTTTTTAGAAGAAAAAGAAAATAAAGTATTATGATCTTATCGTGGTAGTCAATACGTTTGTAAGGGTTATTCTGCTCTTTTGGGGCACCATAACAGTCACATCACAGTATTATAATGTAATCAACCAACAGAAAAACACCAAAAACTGCACCAAAACTTGACTCGGACACGTGTTTCAACAGCTAAGCTGTTATCATCAGCGATACCGATACTAAAAATAAAAACAACGGAAAGCTTATATATACTATCTGCTTATCACGCATCGTTAAACTTAATTGATTCTTAGATAAGCTTAAATAATTCCGAAAATCCTAATGGACCGTTATCATCATAATTCATAAGCAAATTTCTGTTTTTAAAAATTTCTAAACTTTCATAAGAATCAAGTTCGTTTTATTATCTACCCTCTTAATTAATTCAATGTCGCCTACTCTATGGCCATTTTCAAGCATATGCATGGCAACACTGGACCTATCTGTGCGATGATATTTGACATGAGCTACGTGCTCTTTAAAACGAGTTTTAATAGGTCTCTTGGTTTGCCCTATATATACTTGGTTACAGTCTTTACAATTAATTTTATATATTCCGATTTATCACACATTTCTATTGGGTCTTTCGGATTGCCTAAAAGATTTTGCAAGTTGTTACTACTAGAAGTCATTGTTTGATAATCAAATTTTGAAAATATTTTTTGAAGACCTTTTGTGTATGTGGGATAATTTGGTAATTGACATATTTCTTATCTATTTTGCTATTACTAGTTCCTAACGTTGTAATGTTTCTAATGTTTAACTTATGTTTATGTTTTCTAATTATGTTTGTGACAATTGATTCTTGAAAACCATTGTATGATGCAATCTGCTTAATATTTCGCAGTTCTTTATCAAAGTTTTGTTTTGACAATGGGAAATGTAATAATCGGTGAATCAAAAGTTGAAAGATGCAAGTTTATGTTGCATACTATGGTTGGAATCATTTGTTATAAACCTCATAGTGTTAGTGTTGTTGGTGCAGTTTTTGGTGTTTTTCTGTTGGTTGAATAGACGCTGCAGTTGGTGTTCCTTTCCTTTGATATAATGTAATGTATAACCATAAAAGTAACAATAACAACACAAGTTACATCGAACTCTGTACATATACAAGTCCACTAAAATCCACATAAAAAAACCAAACACAGATTCAACACCTCTTATTAACTGCACAACGTGATGGCAATAATTTATAAACTAGTAATAATTTCATGTCATAAATTTGTCATCTCCTAATATTGTATGTGTTAGTGTTCATAGATAACGATGCAGAATTACTAAAGTGGTTGAGAATTTTGTAAAACTTTTCACTGGCAAATTTTGGGATGGAACTGCAGTGGTCTTTAATCCGTGTGTTTGATTTCTTTCATCTATTCTTAATAGGACGAGTTAGGTTAAGATCAAGAAGGTATTCAAATTTACTGATCTAATAATAGCCCAGATTAAAGATACATTATCACTTCTTCATTTTCTATCTATCCGTTGGAGTTGGTGTAATTTGTAGTAATGAAATTATAACCATTGAGTAAATATAATTAATTTTGTTTTCCTTATTCAAAACAGCTGATGTACAGGCTAGGTTATGTTTACAACTAAAAAGAATTTTTAAAATAAAAGTGTTAAGTCGATAATCAATACATACCTAAGTGTCAATTATTAATTTTACTTTCAATAATTATAATATTAACTTAAAATGCTTTAAATAATTAAACGTGTATTATTATTTAGTCAACATATTTAGGATGGTACTTTAGCTACCGACGCTTCCCGATATATTCGTTCGTGCCTACTTTTCAAATTGTTTAAAATTCCGCCGCGCATCTTTATGAAGGTCAACCGCCAGGAGATTCTGAAACTACTATGCCTTAATACTCAAAGTCAATTTAACAAATGTTCAAAGTGGTGACCATTTTGTCTAAACATGCACCCACCCTACCTGCAAAAGCTAGATTTACTTCTTTAAGAAGTGGGGGTGTTACAGTGGCAAAAGCATTTATGATTCTTATTTTCATGTCATCTACAGTTATCGGTGGTTCTCGGTAGACAATACCTTTCACATAACCACATAAATAAAAATCAAGTTTTGTCAGATCTGGTTAACGAGGAGGCAGCTAACAGGACCTCCGTGTCCTATCGACCTGTCGCCAAATTCTCAATTTCGTATACGCTGACTATAATGTGGATCATGATGCATCCACATACATAGTAGGTCATTTAAATCGAATCGTAAACAAAAATAATATTTGCAAGCATTTGAATATCCTTTAAAAAAAATACGGACCAATCACGTAATCTCCCAAAATGCCAACCCACAAATTAATTGACCATCGATGTCGGTGTTAGCTTCCTCTTAACGCGTGTTTTTGGTAAATAGTGACTTATATTATTTTAATAAGGAGATAGCCAAATGTGCCATACCGGTACGGCGACACCATATGTTAAGAAAGTGACACGTTTTGACAAATATGGCAGACATTTGCCGTCGCAGTATCGGTATGGCATATTGCGTTTACGTACTTTGGCTATCTCATGATTGATATCACCATTCCCCAAGAACCTGTATTTTTTGACACGTTCAAGACTTTACCCCAAGAGGAAGATGACACTAACGGTCGTCATACTTGCATTTTTGTGCAAGAAATATTACTGGCTAACTTTCTCCAGAGTCTTGACTTATAGCAAATCATAAGACAATTTTCTTGCTGGTTCCCGGTCTAAGACTAAAAACTTGCGATACAACAAGCCCAATTATTGAATTGATATGACATAAACACCAGATTTGCTCATCGAACAAATCTTACCGTAGTGTAGTCTTTCAAGTCACAGTAATGATTCACGTTACAGTTTTAAACAAGTAATTATGGTAATCATAACAGTCTCTTTAGGGAAAAACGCTACAATATAATTGAAACAAATATGTATGTAATTTTAAATGATTTATCTTAGAGTTTGAAAGGAGCAAATTATATCCAATCACAAAGTTTTGAGTACATTTGCTACTATGAAGCTGGACTGATTTCTAGTGCAAGAAGAGTGCAACCGAGCAGACCATCAAAACAGGAACTCAACGATTTTAATCGTCCCAAAAAACTAAGATTTTTAAAGTTTTCTCTTGACTTTAGTAGGTGAAAAGCAAAATCGTATAGAAACGCACTCTTGCACATACGTGTACTAGTAGTATTAGATACGTTTCTAATTTTTTTAATTCTACGTCAAGTTATGTAAACGTAAGCAAGACGTGAGTGTATACCATACTTATTTTGTACATTGTACATATTTATTGTACTTGTGTGGTTAATAAATACCAACTTTTGTAAAGTGTTTATACGCAAACAACAGAGGATTCAATTGTATTAACTTAAAACCACTTTATATATATATTGAGATGAGGAGAAATTTTTTTATTTATTTTATTTTGTTTAATTATTATCAAATTACTTTCAACATTCAAAAATTATTTGACTCTAGATCTCAGGGTTTTTGTTTCACCGAGTAAATGTATCAGCATGTAGGTAGTAATCTTTAATTTAAAAATAATAACTCTCTGCAACTTTGTTTACTAGAAATATTATCCTTTTTTGCTTTTCTTTCAGAGCTACTAAATCTTTGTCACTCACGATTGATTGAAATTAAAACATTAACAACAAGAATTCTTTTATTTACACACATAAAATTTAATAATCGGAAACAAAGAAATTATTTACTTAATTTTACGAACGTGGAACGTCGCCTTTTTACTTTCTCGAACACGTGCTTGAATATTTCAACCTCAGCCGCTTTCCAACAAACGGTGGTTATGTTCAAACGCAATTGTTTACAAATTTTACTTAAAACTACCTAAACTAATGACAACTCATCACCAACCTGGTCAAGGATGCGGGTGCCTTATTTAATATTGCTTCAATCCTTCGTCTGTTCACGTTTTCTATTAGAACGGGATGCTTCAGGTTAAAAAAAAACCGGGGACTTAGCCACAACTGCTAATTCATAGCACACACTTTTTCGAAGTTAATAAAATTCAATCGAACTTCACTTGATTAAATTACTGTTATAATTTTACTATTCAATTAACTATTTTGAATTTTATCGGTACACTAATTTAAATTTTTTTTATTGTTTATAACGTTTTTCGATCATAGCCAACTCAATAACAAACTTTTAAATTTTGTTTTGGGGTGGTTTTTCACCTAACGCTGGCATCTATATACGTCGGCAACTTAATTTTGTTTGGGTAGATTTCTTTATTCCTGCTACTGATTAATCAGATATAATTAATTTTGCCTGTAATAATCGAGGAATTGTTTCCTTAAACTTCTCCTTCACGCACCCTTCTTTTAATTGTTGCGCCATTAAATGCTTGGTCGTTGAAATTTTTGATCTTTCCTAACCTCTCACGTTATTAGCTTTTTTGTAAATTAATTGTTTTTCTCAACTTCGCGGACTGTTTTAAGCACTAGAAAATGTTTTGACACTTTCCCGCGTACTTTATAGTTAGTTTCACCCATGTGCGCGGGTGAAACTTCATTATATTGTGATTTAGTATATTGACCCATGACCATGACATTTTTTAAAAAACTATCACTAACGCTACTTAACTCCCGGGTTTGGTGCCGTATTCAAGTTTTGATCAACATTTGGGATTTAATTGTTATGGAATCATCGTGGTATGTTAATTAATTACTTATTTTGAGTCCAGGGATGCGGAATAACATCGCAATATTGTCTTGTTTTTAGTGCTTTATCTAATAAACTCAACTACTCCGATGGCTCAGCAGTATCATGGAAATGATACAACTTAAAATTACAGAACCGTATTATTGCAATTGTATTGCAGTAAGCAATGGCTGGCAGCCAAGAGCATCATGAAAAGCTGTGCTATAGTAACATATGAAAGGATAATATGGTGCAATATTTATTTTCACATCTTACTACAATTCAGCAATCACTGTGTAGTACGATATAGTAAATAATGCCAATATACGTACCATATACGCACATACATTCCTTTCCGGCTGAAATAGCTATGAAATGCTAATGCAACCCTCGAAGGGGAAGCAAGCGTGTCTGTTTCTCCTCCCATGAGGGGAATGAAATACGCATTTTGCTTTTGGCGGAAACTATTGCAGTTGCTTTGACGCCTACAATGTTTATTTATTTATTTATTTATTTATTTACGGTAAATCACCTTTTTAAATACAAGAAAATAAAATAATTGTTACTTATGATAAAATTGGCGAAAGTACTCCATTTACATTTCTCCTAAATTTACACTTACCCCAGTATTATTTTCCAATTTTTTTTTAAATAAAGTTGTTTTTTTTAATTTAATCTTACTAAATTATGTTTAAATGAAATGCATTGAATGTAATAATCTTATAAAGAGACGCTATTCTGCAGCATCGCATTATCTAATTTTAAATTTGCATCATAACATCATAAAATAAGATTCAGAATAATTAAAGAATTCACTTCAAGTAGTTGTGGTATCAAATACAAATAAGATATTTTAAAAACCTTCCCGAAATCAAATCATATACGTACAGGGTAAAGCTTTATCGTGAGTAGTGGCTGTTTATTTAAAACTCAGAATGAAAAAAGTATGACAACGATAAGCGATTGTTATCAACATTTTCTGAAAACATTAAATTGAGCAATAAATAAATTATAAAAATTAAGTTGAGAAGTAAATTAAATAGTTGCCAATATGGACTTTAATATGTAAAACCCACATCAGAAAATATACCTAAGAATAAAATTTTCATTAAAATGAAGAAGTTAATTGTTGTTGAATTTGACCAATTGCCTTTAATTCACACTTTGAAATTCAACACAATTGCAAGAAAACAATGCTTTTTATTTTTGATTTTCCATAAAATATATTTTTTATTGTTGTGGCGTTGATTGAAAAGTTTGAGAAGATACGCAACGCATATGAGTAAAATGTAGCAATAAATTGCCCGAGATGTAGATGGCTCTATCGTCGGTTTAACCCAAGTTCATTATTTGCTTCGTGCCCGTACTTGATATCCGCCCCAGTTGAATCAGAGTTTGCGATTTCTGTGAATTCTGTAACATTAACTAAGTGTGTAAATTAACACTAATTGGATTGTTCTTCGTTGAGGAGGGGCACCAAAAAACCATTAAGACGTTTTTTCAGGCAACGTTTCGTGCAGCCCAATATGCACTTCTTAAACTTGCCTGCAAAACGTCTTAATGGTTTTTGGTGCCCCTCTCAACGAAGAACAATCCAATAAGTGATAATTTATAGGAGGAAATATTTACCCTTCATCATGTGTAAATTAACTCTGCAATTAGCGGGATTAATTAAATTTATAGAATTTAAAGTGAAGTGAAATGCGACAACAGAGCTAAGCGGACGTGTTTGAGCGTAGCTGCTGATATTTATATTTCTATTTGAATTTAGAGTTGCATTGTCCGATAATTGAGCCCAAAATGTTAGTGTCGACAATAATGACGATCTTGCCGAAAAGATAATGATAAAACTATTGTAAAGTAGTAATTTTGTGGAGAAATTGGAGGACATAATTAACAAATCCATAAAACAGCATATTCTAGGCCCGTTATTCTATACTATCTACACCTCAAATTTTCTAATTACATCATATTTAGTAAAATACACATGTACGCAGATGACACACAAATATATCAGTCCCTCTATTCATCGGACTTAAATGTAACCCTACAACTACTAGGTCAAGATCTAGATCGGTTACCTCAGATGTCATCCAAACATGCATTGACACTTAATCCCGATAAATCTTGTGTATTACTATTTGGGAAAGAAACTGATCGGTCTAGTATCCAAGATAAGATTCATGTTATAATTAATGATACTTGGTTCGTCCTTCGAGTTGATTAATTGATCTTGATGTTCTGCCAAGTAGGTGGAATTGCCCTCTTGGACCCTTTTAATTGGAAGGTTTTTTTTAAAGACAGAAAAACCAGTACTGGTTTAAAAAATTTGGCGACGTTTCGCACCCTGATGTGGTTTGCGGGTGCTTCTTCGGGCCAGTGCCAGATTAGTTTTTTCCTTGGATTACATATAACGGTGTTGTGTTTAAATGTTGCTGTGAAGGCGTCCCTAGCACAATTTTATCAACAGTTTTTTTATATATGTATGTACTTGATTTATAATAAATCCAATGATTGAACTCATAAATAATTTCGTAGGTATAATTTTGAATAAATCTTCAACTGCAGTGGATTAATTATAAATCAAGTACATGCCATATATTAAAAAAACTGTTGATAAAACAATAACTGAAGACACCTTGCTGGCCACCTTCTTTCTTTAACCATAATCTGTCAGAAAAAACTAATCTGGCCACCTGGCCAGCACAAACCTCAGGTACAGCATCATATGAAACCAGCACTGATTTCTGTCTTCAAAAAACCTTCAATTAAGGGTCCAAAAAACTAATCCACCTACTGTAACAGAGGCTATCCAGATAACTGTTCTACTGTTCTGCCTCTCAAAATAGCATGAATAATCTAGGTTTGATATTAGATAATACTTTTAGATACAGAGAACATATTAATAAGTGTATACAAAGAGCTTATATTAGTCTGAAATTACTATACCCTCACCAATATTATTTAGTTCTCGATAAAATGGATGTTGTGCGAATCATTGATACTCTCGCATTTCTCTTATTGTTCAGAAATATATTCTCCTTGTTTGGATTCTGATACTTGCAGTAGGATACAACGAGTGCAAAACTCATGTTTAAGGTTTATGTACGGTATTCGTAAATATGGTCATATATCACATAAATTGTAAAGAATGTTTATGGCTGAATATGAAAGATAGACGTTTGATTCGTACAGCATCCTTATATCATCAAAATTATTGTTGAAAAAGAGCCTCCATATTTATACAATACCAAGATACAATTTAGAACTGATGTATATAATTTAAATTTAAGATTTAAGGTCTAATTACACCTCCATGTCATAAAACTGCACTTTTGAAGATCGTTCCCAATACAACATAGCCAAACTTTAGAACAATCTTCCACAATCAATCAAGTTTTAACACCAAAAAAGTATTCAAAAATTTTAGCAATCGAATACTGTTAAATTTTTCTTAAAATTTTCTTTTGTCGATAGCTCCGACTTTAGAATTTCTCATTTGGATTCATAGTTTTCCAATATTCTTTTATTTGTGTCTACTATACAATGTTAATTTAATTAATCTTAGGGTTACTTACAAGAGTTTATTATTTTAAGCATTATGTTTAATCTGTTGTTTAATTATTCAAGGTTCAGTTGAAAAGCAGTGTCTACTGAACTGCGCCTTAATGATTCCACTGTCTTGTCATACATACTTGTTCACTTATTCTATTCTGGAGATGTATACGTTTAGTTGTGACTAGGTTGGGAAATAAAGACTTTATTCTTATTAAACATTTTGAGTCAAATGCGTTTTTTAAATAATCTTATTATAAATACTTCAAATATCACAAAACCGAATATATTAAAAAATTTTTTTATAATATGTTTTTTCATGCGAGGTCAAAAAATATAGTAGAATATTTGGAAACCAAAAGAAAAAAACGGTAAATATACATAATTACTAGTATGAAGGCTAAAATTAAATAATTGCATTTAAAATCAACACAAAGGCAAAGAAAATTTAATGACGAGGATGATATGACAACTTTATTGCGAGTCAAGTATTTCAAATAATACCTATAATATCCTACAGCAATAAAATCATCAAACGATAATTGACACAGAAAAATTCATTGAAATCTTTATGTCTCTTTCTGTATTCATTTCACTTCGCAATCATATTTAATAAGATGTCGTCTTTCAACTTTCTTTCAATTTCTCTGCAAGATGTAGGCTTTGGTTTAGCTGGAGGGGCTGAATTTTATTATTATTATAATATCATTTCCTATTTTTTTAATTATAATATTTACTATAATAATTTATGTTACGAATCACTTACGCTTTTTGGTATAATTTTTCTATTCAATTGTGCGAATGCTGTACCGCATCTGCTAACAGAAATCTTTAGTACTGATAGAGAAACTAGCTCTTAAGTGGATCATTATCAATTAACCCCGATAAAGATTATTATTTGGTAAAAAGTAAATTATACCATTACATTAAAGAGAATTGATAGGTGTTAATTGTAGTGAATTTATTTTCATGAGTATCTTATGAAGTAAACGTTCTCATCATTATCGTCTCTTCTTTGTTCACATAATTAACACAGCATCTTTAAAAAGTGAAATTTTTAATCGTCTAATAGTACCTACACAGATTCCAAAGTTACTTTTACTGCGTGTCTTTTGTTTAAGTTTTTTTAATAAGGTTTTAAGTGACTACATACAATAAAATTATTAAAATGTTAAAGAAAGTCTTAAAACAGCGTTGAGTAAGAAGCACTTAGATTTTGTTATGTAAATAATACTAAAGTTTTCGTTTTGTTACAAACACCAAAACGTAACCCTAGTCATTGTACGAGAAAGTAAAGTGTTTAATGAACTTTACATGTTAAGAAATATGGCAGCCAATATTTGTTATGCAAAATTTTTGTAGTTTGTTTACGTTTCTTCATGGTGTAAATTTGCTGGTCATTGTGTGTATGAAGATGATAAACATTTATACACTTAAATTAGCGACTCCACTAAAGACCTACCTATAAATCCCATCTCCATTTTGAGTAATAAATAATAACATTGCTAGCAATTGTAAAACTTGTAAAAGGGTAAAGTGAGGTATATTTTTTATTAATCTAATTAGCAATTCTTATAACGAGTGTTACTTTATAATCATATTATAATTAAAAACGACAGTTTTACCTATTAGTGTCTAATAAAAAAATAATACTTTTTTAAAAGTATATTACAGTAGTTTCTTACTACGTAAGTAAATGTAGGCATGAATAATTTATATTTCAATAACGTGGCAGCTTGTATCTATTTGTTATAGTCTTTAAACATGTTGTTCGCAGTGTAAATTTGTCTATAAAGGTTACAACGTTTGAAACTCCTTAAATTGGGTACCGGACTTATAAACTACCATTATTGTGTAAAACCCGATCCCCCAATAACAACATTTCTTAGTCTAATTGTAATAGTTTGACACTTGTAAAGAAAAAAGTGAATTCGTATGTATTTTCTATTAAACTACTTAGTAATTCGGATAACGGGTGTTACATATACAGCATATACAATTTAATTATAATCTAATCATTACAGTTTATACTATACTTAGCTTACATCTACTACTTTATGAAGTCAGTATTCATACACATATCTTAATTTAATCATCTAAAGAATGATACCAAGTGTTAGATAGTAAAATTTGTACACATTAGACATATTGTAAATGTTTATGCAACTGTATATTCGTATCATAACATGAATCACCAATTAAAAAAAAGATTATCAAAAAAGTCTAGTGTGCAACACTTGCAAAATAGCACCTTTTGTTTTTATTGTACAAATTACCTCTTAGTATTTTTTTCAGATTTTTAACTAAATTCATTAATTTAATATTATTTCATAATAAAGTTTCAAAGACATTTAAGGTTGTTTATGCTTACGTCTAAACAACTAAAGCCTGTTTACGTTAAGAATAGGATGCCGTCAAACTTAGTAATTTATTTCAATCAATAGAACATTGAAAATTTTTTGTTACCATAATGCAAATTACAGTTACTTTACTTATGTTAAGTTGGCAAAACTTTGCTATACATTCTTACACTTAGAATCGGTTGTTTTATAGGTTATTTTTTTACCCGAGTAAACATTATTATGCTTATTATTAATTTTTGTACAAATTTTAGTCGGTTTTACATGAAAAAAGATTTTGATTTTTAATTAAAACTGCAGGTAGTAGAAAAGAAAAGTTATATGCAAACATGGTAACTTTGTAACAAACTGCTGCGTGATGTCATCATATTGCTATCGTTAAAGGACTTTTCCGTCGACCGTGCATTTATGACTTACATTAACGTAAACAAAATCGTTCATTAATGACCCCTATTAATGAACGATTTTCTATTAATGAACGATTTGAGTATAGGCAACTACGCATACATGTCTATACCTAAAGTTGCCATTTTATCTGTCAATCAAATACAATTTGAAAATGTAAATAAATAGTCTGTCATAATTTGTACCAAAGCAAATTTTAATAATAACAAATTAACATTAATTTACAGTTGTAATTAATCTTCAATTTGTTCACACAAACTTTGAGACATTTTTGTACTGTATACCACATTCCGATGATAACACTTAATAACATTTAACGATGTTTAGCTCATCTATTTTACAAACTATTGTCTCACACAAATCTTCAATAATGTTTACTCATTGTTCAAAAAAAAAAGAATAGCCCGATAAACATTCCGACTCCTAAAAATATCTTTTGGAGGTGTAGCGAAACCACTTTAACCTTCCAGCGGGCGCGTCAACTTTTCTAGCGTTACCAGGCGCGTAAAGAGCAAAGTGCGCCATACCTTTTAAAATGATTTTCTATGACGTTTGCGCATGTTTTTGGGTAGTAATAATTCACTTCGATAATTTTAATTATTTTATTATGGTGTATTAAAAGTATAAGATGAATAAACAATTTAACAAAAAGTGTGTTTAGAGTTACAGTAAATACTAACTAACATACACTTTAATCCTCATCACTGGCAGTTTGTCCATGACATGACATACATATCTGTGTCGTTATTACATGTTTTTTGCATACATGACTAAGACATTTGTTACATGTGATTGTCGTATTTACATTTTTTGGACGTCCGCAAAGTACACATCTTCCACGTTTCTTTGGTGGCGGTTCTTCGTTACATGGTTCTTCAGGGCGATATCTTGAAAGAAACACAGTGATATCTCTTGGGAGCGTAGGCACTTGCGATCTTTCTTGAAGATGTGGTTGCATGAGTTTGAGAGACAAATTTTTTAGAAAAATTCTTCTGTGATCCTCAGTATTGTTTTGGCTTGATTGAAATAATATTAAGGCATTGATACCAGACACGTCTAATAATGCATAAAAAACAACTAAAGGCCACCTTCTAGTAACTCTTGCAACTGTATAACTAGCACACATCTTGTCTACTGTATCAACTGCTCCTTTGGTGGCATTATAATCTAGTATTATTTCTGGTTTTTGAGATACTTCATCAGTAACACCTGAGTCGTGCATTCTTGATAACAGAATTACAGATTTGTTTCTTTTTGGGACAAACGAAACTAGTGTAATATCTTTTTGAAAACCATATAGAGAAGAATTAATTTGACGTGTCTTGTGTGGTAGAAATTCAACAGGTAATTCTCTTTTATTCTGCCTCATTGTCCCAACCAACGTGATATTCCGTTCTAGAAGAGATCGTGACAGGGGATAACTAGTATACCAGTTATCAGTTGTTAAATTTCTGCCCGACCCTTCTAAATGCCTAATAAGTCTATTTACAACATCCGTAGGAGAGTTAGACTGTTTAAATTTTCCTTCCGGTTGTTTCCCACAATAAATTTCCATGTTTGCAGTATAAAAAGTTTTGGCATCGCACAATGCAAACATTTTGATGCCATATTTGGCTGGCTTGTTGGGGATGTATTGTATGAAGCTACACCGGCCTCTGAATGCTTGCAACTTTTCATCTATAGTGACGAATTCCCCACAACTGTAACTTGACTTGCAGTTGTTTACAAATGACTCAAAAATGAATCTGATGGCCGCTAATTTGTCGTGTTCCCTCCTTTGAACTCTTGTGTTCCTATCGTCAAAACGAAGACAACGAAGAAGAAACAAAAATCTCTTATAGCTCATCACAGCTCGAGCTACTTCTAACCCTGTACCATCTGTTGCCCAAATTTCTAGAATATTGGTATGGCTTAGTTTCTTCATTCCCAAAAGATAGAGCAAACCAAATAATGCCATAATCTCTGTTCTCGACGTTTCTTTCGCATCTCTATCCCTTACATAGCCAACGGACTGTTTTTATAGCTTATGTATAAATTTGTACAGTGAACAATTTCATCAATCATTGAAGCATTGATTATTTTAGAAATGCCTCTAGTTCATTTTCTAAGTCTCTTGCTTGGGGCCTAGGTGCGGGAAGTCTCTTCAGTAAGTTTTTTTCTTAGTTTTTGTAGCACGAAATTCTTTTTTTTGCCATAAGGTTGTTTTGTCTTTACCAATAAAATTTTCTGTAGGTGATTCACTGTCCACAGATGCTAATGATTCATCATGTTTGTCACTATCGTATTCTTGTTCTGAATCGCTTAGATGATCTTGATGTTCTATGCGCTCTTCGTTTTCGTCTGATTCATCATCTTTATAGAAATTAGGATCTTGCAAAATTTCTTCAAGTTCCTTATCAGTTAAATATTTTCTAGACGACCTATAAAAAATAAGTCAGATATTATCGTATGACACATTCGACACGTAGCTGTTGTGTATCATAACGTAAAACATAGCTTGCTGTGGAATTTTGAATGTTTTAGAATTCAAAGAAACAACATTCAAACAAATAGAATAATAGGCGACAATCCTTCTAGCTTTCACATTAGTGGTATCACTAGTGAAAGTACCTAGAAACTAAGACAATTTTCAAAAACGTAATTTTACACTTTTACTTCAAAAAATTTGGAAGTTTGACACTTCCGACTTTCATATCTGTTACTCTAAAATATAGTACAAGTCTGTCAATCTAAATTTCAAAGCGAGAGTAGGTATAAATAATTTTAGAAACACAAAGTATATAATAATTTAACTTACATGATTGGGCGCGTAATACACTTTGTGCGCCACGAGAGAAACAACGTTCAATAAAAATTATCCACAAATGCAAATGCACTACAACTTGTCACACTGAACGACACCAAGAAACTGGAGGAATACATAGATGTATAACCTTGAAAACATCTGCTTCTTGCAAATACCAACGTAAACATATTTAGTGGCGCACTTTAAACATCGGCGCGCCCGCTGGAAGGTTAAGAAAATGTTTTTTTTTATAAAGTCTACATGAGCATGTTGTGTGAAATAACATTAAAGGGAAATCAAGCTTCATCGTTAAAGAATCTTAAGCTGGAATACACAATAGAGATTTGAATGAATATCTTGATTTGGTATGATGTGACAAGTCATTATCAAAAGTTCAACTTGTTTACAGGCAACGTAGAGATGTAGGCTTCTGTATCATATCAAACATTGTCAACCATTTCTGGTTTGGTCTTTGTAGGTGCATCACTATTTTGAATAAGCACCAATCCGTTCTCACAAAAAAGATTTATGCACTTTGTTTCGCTGTGATGAAAACTATTGTGTGACGCAACAATTGTAATTTAGTACCTTAATTCTCTATCAACTTAGTGACCTTAATTAAAATACTGTTGTCAAATAGCCATACAAAAAACCAAAAGTCAAATAATAATCAAATACAAAGCTCACAAAAAAGTAGAAACAATGAAGTTAGGTTATGTTATGTAAAATTAAAAAAAGTTCACAAAACGGTACTTTCTAAAGGTGCATTCACAATAGCATATCTTTTCTAAAATTATTAAATTATAATTTTATTAAAACTACAAGGTACGGTCAAAGGAAAAGTTGTGTAACTAACTCTTGAGTTAAACGGCGATTAACAATCTCAAACATTCAAATATCTCGATTGTTAATCGCCCTTATTAATACACTCGTTTGTTAAATAACTATTACCTAATTATGGGTACAAAGAGAATCATGTGTTGAGTTCTCTCCAAAATATTTATTTCACATGATCTATTGACAATTCCAGGAGAAATCGTCTAGGTAGACCTTTGGCTTAGTTATTTGTTGGTAAATAAAAAAATAGAAAATAATTTCTCTTTGGCATTTGATAACCAACGTTTTGAACGGTTCTAAAATTCCGACAGGAGCTTTAGTGTGCGATCAAATCACAAACGAAATTTAAGGTCATTTTTTTAGTCCGTAAAAGAATGTATTGAATTCCCCACAAAATTCTCTTAACTTAGATTTTCGTTGCTAAATCTTTACTCAAGTCGGCCATATTAGTTCTATAAATGTTCTCTGGTGTAATAGTTAGCGTTCTTTATGAAAAACAGATACTTGAGCAATAGTTTGTGAAGCAGACTTACACGTGCCGTCAACATACAAAGAATCGAGTAAAATCTACAAGAATCGTAAGACAGGATCCAATATCATCTTTTCGTACTCCAATTAAGCAAAACACAATTTTTATGTGTTACAGAATTCATGACGAGTGTCCTATTACTACTGAACCTCTTAGGAAAAAAAACAAGCTGGGTACATCCTAAGCGAGGAGATGCTTCACCAACTTGCAAATCTATCTTCGTAACGAGAGCAAAACAAGAAACATTATCAAATTGACTATGTATTTAGTTAGTACCATACTGACAAATAGAAAGACGAGTTGCAAAAATTCCAAACTAAACAAACTGGGAAAGGAAACAAAAAGATAACTAAAAAAACCAAGACCGCAAGACATCAATTCATGGAGATGGTTAATAACGATGGCAGAACTATAGTGCTAACTTGGAGGTGTTTACATCGGAATCCACATGAATTCTGAATTGACAGATAAAAAGAAATCTCCTTGGGCGGCTTACAAGTAAGTTGAACATATTGAATATTGGATAAAATGAACATGGATAAGAAAGTAAGGTGATTCCGCCATTTCAAAATGGATGAAGGAACTTCTAAAAACTATTATCCTATAACGATGCGATATACCACCAAGGAATGCCCTCAAGATGGGGTAATGTCACAACTAATACAAAACCTATTTATATCTAAAGCTATACAGTTGATATTGATATAATGACACAAAAAGAAAAATATGAAATATGAATATACCGTGTGAGATTGCTGAATTGGTAGTAAAGCTCAACAAAACAACAATTGTGGTGTGGTTTATAAATCTGTTGTTGGTGACTTCAGCCGGACGAGATCCGCACAAAAACAAAACTGGAAAGAGTTTGAATATTAGTGCTTGTATTACAAGAGCGATGCTCAACCTTTCTACCTCGACTATGGATCAATACTAAGAGCGACCTCATCTATCTTGAAATATTACAAAAAGAACGGTTGAGGTTAAATTACTCGCATAGAACTCTACTTGCATAGAAAGAATGTATCAGCAAAGACTTTTTAATTTGGATCCAACCTTGACAGTGATTATACTGGAAATAATATAACCATCATCAAGCAGCCATGATAGCGCTTAATAGTAGTAGTATCTACTGAAAGATGGTGAATATTTTCGATTAGTGTTTTCATTGTCCAGTTGTTAAAATCAACGGTAACTGTATTGATATCACTTTTTACTATAAAGTTCATATCAAATTATTCAAAAATGTATTTTTTATGATTCAAGACAAGTAACTCTTTGCATTAGTTCCAGTCCAGAATTAAGGAAACTATTTTGTCTATTTTTTCGCCATTTGTCAGATAATTTTGACATCCGTTTTGATAACAGTACTCATGGTAACATCGGTCACACTAGATTAAAATTTTTATCCAAAATTGGTGTAATCCTTTTATTCAAAATTAGAAAAAATATTATATGTAACACATAATGAAACATAATTTTCTGTTTGCGTTTCGTCACTGGTAACATAAATAGCTAATATAGTTTATAACAACGTTTCGCAATAGACTATACGATGTTATTACGATCGTTTTTTTTTACTCGAAGATGGCGTTGACATTTTCTATTGTGAACCTGGACCGGCACTACAATTGAATTTGTTTAACACCCAAAATCTATACTGTCAAACAAATTGTGGCGAGTTCACCATCTTAATATGTCAACGTTAACTTCGGTGCGAGGTTTTAGGAGATATCCGTTACTAGTGTGCGCTTAATATATATTTTCAAAAATCAGATGGATTGGCATTTTTAGAGTATTAGTGGATATTTTAAGCTTAAATAGAATCAAAAAGGTCCATAAGAACAATTTAAAGATAAATGGAACAAACTCAGTTACTTATTAAAATTAAAGAATTTATTTATAAAATTAGTTTGCAAATACAATAAACTACCGTTTATTGTACCAATAGATAATTCAGAATAATTTTTGGTTTCAAATTATGAAAGCATTGAAGAACTGCTCACATTTTCTTAGAGAACCATTTGTTAAAATTTAAAAAAATTAATGCTAAATTATTACTATTATTTAATATATTTAATAACCATCAATATTTATTATTGACGCTACAATTCAGTAGTATTTTTTTGGATATCGTGTTTACATATGAACCAAAAAAACAGTGTAAAATAAAAAACAAGCATGAGAAAAGTACATACAAACACAAAAAGTGGAAGATCTTTGGTAACACATTAAATGAAAGCTGTAGGAATAATAAACAAAAATTTAACATCCAATTAAATGGCATAGAGGAAACAGAAACAAGACAGACTCTGGTGTAATAGTTAAAAACAAAATAAACAAAATAAATATCGCACAAACGATGAAAATATGGAGAACCATTATAGACTGAAACAACCATGATAAAGCACAACTAATGGAAATAAATTATAATTATATAACAAGAAAATGAAACACAGAACATAAAACTAGATTTAAGAAAATAATCAAGCAAAAGTACAAGTAAATAACAACAAACCAGAACAATTTAATAATAAAAAAGAAAACAAAAATCAACCTTTAGAAGAAGTAATCCTCTGGAATCATTATAAAAAGTTCGAAATAGCTAAAAAATGTGTAATACATACTAAAAAATTAATTTTTGAAAAAAAAATAACTTAATATACCAATTGATAGCAACAGAAACAAAATAAAGAAAGAAAACATAAAGAAGACATAAGCAAAAATCAGAACAAACAATTAGAATGATTTGGACGTATTTAAAGACTAATTAAAAAAATTTAATGGGAAACGAAAAATGTGGAAGAGGGAAATTGAGACCCACATGAATGAAATTTATAGAAACAACAGAGAAAACAATAGCAAAAATTAAGGAAATAGCAAAGAACGGCAAGAGATGGAAAATAGAATGAGTAAATGATAGTAACGAGAGAAAGATGTTCGAGATTTAAAGAGTAAATCTGTGTCTACGCGTTTGTGTTATTCCAAAAAGAGATGGTATTGTTTCCGAAACAAACATTAACTTAAGAAAAGGCTTGTGCTCTGACCAATGCCGATGGGCAATTTTTGATCAGTTCATTTTAATTGTATTAGTTGAAGCAGAAATACATCATCTCCCCGGAATGTAGAACGTCCCATAGATACAAGCAGTAGATTCTCTATACGTGTTAGTGTTTCCTTCAGTCACTGATAGATGGCGTTATGCGTTGGTTTTCCGGTTTCATCATTGATTGAATATCGCAAAATAATGTTACCACACGACGGAACAACCCAATAATTTAAAAATAGATTTTTTTTGTTTTTAATAATTCATTTGTATAAACATTACTAGGATACACAATTCAGAGTGTTAGGTTAGGTGTAAAAATAACAGGAGTTAATTCTGGAATCATTCGGGGAGAATCAAGAATTTATCTGAGAAAGAAGTAAATCACGGAATTTATACAGTTTAAAGGCTGTATTTAAGGATTCAAAGAATTGTTACTTGATGACTTTACATAATTAAATGCCATAACAGAGCTTGCTTGCTAATGCTACTTAGAGCTCGCAAAAGTGGTGTAAAGTTAAGAGTTTCATGTGAAGCTATTACAAAATCATATCATAGAATAGAAGAAAAAAAAATTATTATTTTAACCATGTTATGTTATATACCATTTAAAATGGAAATAAAAAGCTGCAAAATGACTTTCTTTTTAAATTTTGGAAGCACTTTCTTATCTACCAACACTTTACTCTATATTTTTTTAGTATTACCTATGCACACATAAGCGTCAAATTTTAAATAAATCTGAGATGATGATGGATGCAGAGAAATCAGTGTTGATATGATTTGGAATAGTTTCTTAAACTTTATTAAAATTATGTAACAAAAGTAAATTACATCTTCTACAACTTGTATCCGAAAAGTTACCAACATAAATTTTTTTCCGCTAATTGACAGAGTATAGAAAGCTGAAGCTATGATTGTAAAATACTTATTAAGAGTCTTCTGTAGCGTCCAATTCACATGTTAAATTCCTATGTCACGGGCGCCACTGTTTTTTTAATGAAAACAACTTTAGATTTCATTATCATAAAGATCGATTTGTTACGCAACTTTTCTTCCTAAAATATTCTCATTTGCTATAATTACGTTTTGAAGACAAAGTTGTTTTTGCAGATTTTGTCTTGAAATATTGAAACCCTTCCCAATTTATTAACTGATCTTGAATGAAGCAAAACGTCCCCACAAGTTGGAGAGAACATTGTAGAACGTGAATAATAGTATTTTAGAATATTTAAGTTGCATATAAGGGTGTTACTCTGGTGCTTCCAAAACATATAGTTTTTCCCTAAGCGAGACGAAAAACGGTAAAACGTGAAACTAGTTTTTCAAACGTGTCCGTGATCTTGTATTAACATTGCTTTTATAAAAAAATAGTAGAGTTTTTAACAATTTGATATAACAATTTTAGTACAGATAATTAGTGAAAAAGTAACTATATATTTTTTACAGAAATATATTTTACATTGCAATAGATTAAATATTAAACTTTATCGACCTTAGCAAAGGCGTGGGGTAATTCTATACATACACAACAAGTACCTTGGGTTAAGTGCCGTTTCGGCTATTCAGATTATACCCAAAACATAATCAAATATCCGATATTATCAAAAATATTAAAACCGAACTAGTGGCTTTTTGGATATTGTGTTGATATACGGGCGGACGGCCGACCGGTGTCCAGACAACAATTAACTAACAACAACAAACTAATTCGTGAGGTACAAAACCATTCTAAGTGTAAATGTTATTGGTATTGCAGTTTCAAATTGTAGCAATAAGGCCAGCAATAATCAATGGCAATCGCCGAATAAGTACTAAACTTTTTTAGTATTTGCTTAAAACATGTGAATTTTGAATTAGTCAGATGAGTGACGATAATAAATTGGCTGATCCATTGATTCAGAAAAAACTCTATATATTTAATAATGTTATCTGACAGATGTTGTGTCAACAAAGCCCTTTTCAGAATAAGTCGTTTATAGAAAAATGGTTGTTCGTGATAAGCTGAATCATTATAGTAAATTTTTTTATCAATTTTTGAAACTTATATTGGCGTTAAAAGAACGTTTAATTAGTTTAAATAAAGTAGGTATTTTATTCATTGCTAATTCGATAGATAGTGATCGCAGTAGGCGATAATAACAAATGCACACCGGTTCATTAGCTACTTGATGAAAGTAGTTAGAAATGGTTGTCCGCTGCAAATTTTGATGTTATATAAGGTATTTTAAAAAAAATATTAAATAAGCATTCGATTGTGTAACAATTGCAGAAACGAACTTACCAGATAATTGACAGCAGGCCAGAGCCAAAAAAAAATGCAAACGCACCCCACACAGTTCACAAATTCACTTACAACCAAGAGGAATTAAGAGTTACTTAAAAACAATAGAGCACAACAAAAAGGTTACCGAAAATAAAGACAAACACGCGCACATATAAACTCGAGCGTAATAAACACGATACCACTCGCTTGAATTTATCAAAAGAAAGTGTTCAAGAAATTTTCTACACACATGTGAGATTTAGAACGTGGTTTAAGCATTAGATCTTCCACCTGCAGAACGATTATCTGACAAGCCAATGACATACAGAATTTGTAGGTCAAACAAGTGGGGCGCAATGTTATCATTAAAATTTACTTATTATAATTAAAATCGGAAGGTGCAAGAGTAATTAGTGAATTACACGCGCGTGCACATTTGTGCCTTCAAAACAGGAAAACAAAACTAATTTGAATATATAAATTATACTTAGTTATTCATTTTTACGAAATTTATTTAATATTTCATACTACTAATCTAGATTTTTGCTCACAGCCAATTTTTTAAAACAGGTTTTACTAATGTGGTTTTTTTTGGTGTTGTATAAAAATTTTGAAACAATTATTTTTGAACGTAACTGTTGTCACGGATAATTAATAATATAAGTGCTTTTTGATTGAATTGCAATTTTATTTTAATTATTTGATTTCTCTTTCTATTACAGATACAAAAAGAAGGAAGACGGATCGTGACCGTTCTATAGAGTCGATCTTAAATACATCACTCTAACGGCATTAACTGTATCGATTCGATTTCATCCAGGAATGGTTTTAAAATTTAAAATAATTATAGTTTTATATTGAGTTCGTTAAACGCCAAACGCTGAAATACAATATAATTTCTTTACTTCGAAAAATCTAACAGTCAAAATGTTTGTCTTTTTATCACATCATGGTTCATGGCGCTATTTTGATTTCATTCAATTATATTATTTAACTAACGGTGTGTTTACATTACCACCTTGTTTTGTTATGTTCTGCATTATTTGTTCCTTTTACTGCACACAACAACAGATTTCTAGGCAAATTGAAGTGAAATAAAAACTTCAATTTTCTACAATCTTCTCTTAAAGTAATCTTTTTCTAAAACGTAACGGTCCAGATGTGGAGTTCTGTGACGTTTTACTTGTTTATTTTGTTATATTATTTGCGTCCCGGATGGGCATATCCTCATTTTTATTAGTTTTTTTTTATAAAACTTCCAAGGAGCATGCATTTTGTTCTTTCAATTGATAGTGGGTTAACTAAGACAATTAAAAAATTATTAAAATTGTTTACCAAATTTGAAATTAGTTTTCAAAGTCAAGGCTGTTTGTACGATAGAGACATTTAACTTACAACAAAAGTCGGCAGCCTACGGCGGTACTACTTTTAGACTTTAGGTATTCAAGGCAGTTTCCATTTAACCCACATTACATTTTGAATGAGATGACTTCGTTTTTACGCGGATACTAGCAAAATGTACATTCATGAAATTTAAAACTTGGACACCACAATTTCTGTAAACAAAAGTTTGCATATTGTGAAGCGGGCTATAGGGTATCATTTACAATTCTAACAGCAGGTAGTCTCAGCAAGGGGTATCTTATAGAAGGACTGTAGAATGAATCATTACAAATAAGTACGTTTTAGAAAATAGGTAATTTACTTTGCTTACTTAATTGTTTTCTTTAAACAATATATTTGAAGGTATCGGTAATTGAACGCCATATCAAGGTATCAATATAATTAATATTAATCGTTTCCCATGCGGTATCAATGGCTGCAATTAGTGCATTACGGTTTACTGGTATAAAATTTGGCCCTTGTTGTCTTCGGATAACAGCAAGTATTCGAGCCCAAACATTTTCGATAATGTTAAAATCTGGGCTTTTGCTGGCCAGGGTAACAGCTCCAAGTTATTTTCTCGTATCCAATTGCGCACAACCCGCGAAGTATGAATAGGGGCGTTGTCCTTTAACAACAAAAATACATTATGAAAATGTTAATTCAACAGATCCCGAACTATTTTTTGGAGAAAGTATAGTGAAATAAGAATACTTACTTGTTGGAAAATATAATCTTCGTCTGGATAAAACACTTCGACTGAAGGTTTCATAATAGTTTCCAAAATATCTAAATACGCAGCAGAATCAAGACGTCCATCGATAGCCCAACAAACTCCTGGACCCCGCGCGCTAACCCAACCCCACACATTCACAGAAAAATAACCACTTCGTTTTTAGGACATATGTGATTATTTTCGTAACGAGTTCCTTCCATTCTAAAAACTTTTAGTGGTCCATCGTTGCGGCTATTGAACGTTTTTCGTCGCTAAAATCACTCGATTCCAAAATTCCAAAGGTTCGTTCACATATCGCCTTGCAAATTCCAGACGACGTCTCATATTTTCGTCACTGAGAACTTCTTTCGCAGCAGCATTATACTTCTTTATTCCCATCTCCTTTAATCTTTTTTGTGCAGTTATACGGCATCCGGGAAAATGTGTATCTGCTATAGCCCTGGAGTATGTAGCAAATGGTTGTTCTGTTACGTAATGAAACAACTCGAGATCTTGAGCACGTGTAGATACTTTAGGTCTACCACTTCCGATGGCTCTTTCCAAAGTGTGTTCAAGATTCCATTTTACTCGGTAATGCCCTACGGTGCTTTTGGTATATCTAACATACGTGAAATTTCACGCACGCTACGGCCCGCCGCTAATTCCGAAACAATCCGCGCTTTCAAATCAGCACCGAGATGAGGTGGCATTTTCACAACACTTGAAATTTTAAACTAAAATGGAATTTACATTTCTTACTTTATTTATTAGTTCACACTACCCTTCTCAAACAGTAGGTAATTGTTTATTTATTACATACTTCTAATGACCAATATGACTCAAAGGAAGTAAATTAAACAAGCAAGGATATTCTATTGTTATTGAAACTTATTCATAAAGTAAAAGCCATTTCCTTATAATGCTAATGGACAGGATTTTCTTTTAAGTATTAAGATTACAATAGAGGACTTTCGAAAATATCTAATTATAAATATTTACACTGCAATTGCGCTTTTTCCTTAATAATTTCTTAGCAATAACATACACGTTCTTGGTTTTAAGTTGTCATAAATTTGATATGATATAAATTTGTGTTTCTAATATTACATCACAAACTAATCTTTATTCGCCAAAAATTGTTGCTTAAGTTGTAAAGCTTCGTACACACCTGAACAACAAACCGAGCAACAAACATAACAACGAACCGAAAGTCAAACAGAACGACAAACGATCTTTTATGATTTCCACAATCCGAACAACAAACGGAACGTTTGTGCTGTTCCCATAATTATTTTCAGTAGTTTTCAGTTCATATATATTTATTATTGAAAGAGAAAATTGCGGAAAACAAGAAGATAGTGCCAACCAAATTTTTACGCACAAAGAAGAGTAAAAATTATAATTTATTTCGCTTTTTTTTTATTTTGGAAATTTCCGCCCAAATGATGCTAATAGGGACATCATTTTTTCTTGCATTCTTAAACACTGATTAATTTAAAACATTTTTCTTCTGTCAACTCCATAATATTACCTAAAACACAACAAACCCACAAAAGGGAGGACAAAAATAAATAATTTAATTCTCCCGCATAAGTTTGTTCGCCGTTTTGTTTAGATTCGTCCAAACCTGCAAACGCATTCGCGCGCATTTTCTTTGATGTCGGAGAAAAACCGACAAGTTGCGGGAACGCCGCAAACCGTTCGTGGAACAATCAGGACTTGCGAATCTGTTCTAAAATTCGTACGTAGCACCGTCCAAATTAATGTTCCGATTGCCGTTCGGTTCGTTGTTCTGTTTGTTCCTCGGTTTGTTGTTCAGGTGTGTACGAAGCTTTACAATAAGCATATTAATATGAACTATATCTTATGAAAGGAGAGTTATGTAACTATAATTAACGACTTAACGTTACGTTAGTAGATTCCATTTACTATTTACACATATTTTCTTGGAACATTCGATAATTAACTATCGGGATATGATGACCCTATACTTCGCAGGTTGTGCGCAACTGGATACAAGCAAATAACTTGGAGCTGTTACCCTGGCCAGCAAAAGCCCAGATTTTAACATTATCGAAAATGTTTGGGCTCGAATACTTGCTGTTATCCGAAGACAACAAGGGCCAAATTTTATACCAGTAAACCGTAATGCACTAATTGCAGCCATTGATACCGCATGGGAAACGATTAATATTAATTATATTGATACCTTGATAGCGTCAATGAGCAGACGCCTCCAAGAATGTATCAATAATAATGGAGGTCACACCCATTATTGATTTCTTATATTTATTTATATAGTAATACCTTTATTTAAAAAAAACGTTTTCATTTAATTTTAAACTATAACTTGGTATCTTAATTATAATTATGTAATAAATTCTTGTCAAAAACTAAATATATACGTTGACAATAAGAATTGCCTTAGTTTTTATTTTCACTTTTTATATTAACTACAGAAAAAATGAAACGTCATAAAATATACATTTTGTAAGGACTAAATATTATGAATAGAGAGTTTAATGATTTTTTTTAATAACTTACAATAATTAGTAGGTTAGATTTATTTAAAAATAAGTAATAATCAGTCAACCCAAATAACCATGTTTAGTTTTTGATTTAATTTAAAAGTTATTGCTTGTAGACGTTTTTAAATCAAAATTATTTCTAATTTTATTTTGTAAACATTTCCTAAACAAAATTTTGATTCGATAATTAATCGAGCTATGGTGTTTAATTAGCGATACCTTCAAATATATTCTTTAAAGAAAAAATTAAGTAAGCAACGTAAATTACCTATTTTCTAAAACGTGCTTAGTGTAATGATTCATTCTACAGTCCTTCTATAAGATAACCCCTGCTGAGACTACCTGCTGTTAGAATTGTAAATGATACCCTTAAGCCCGCTTCACAATGTGCAAACTTTTGTTTACAGAAATTGTGGTGTCCAAGTTTTAAATTTCATGAGTGTACCTATATATTTTAATTTACTATTCCAAATGTTATTGCCCGAAGATTTAATTTTTAAAGAACAGTATTTCTTCTTCTATGTTTCCAACTCCTTATCTATCTATCTTAATTTGGAAATTGTCAATGGGGTTTATCTTTGACTTATAGACAAAACATTCACAAATTATTGTAAGCCCATTGGACTGTAAATAGTTTTACTTGTTTTATAGCTATTGTTTTAATTTTTCATCTTCGGCTTTCTTATTCTACAAGATCTTGTTGCTAAGCAAATTAATTTATTTCCAACCATTTAGGTCACTAATTTCTTTTTTAAATTAACTGAATACTTTACTGAACAGCATTCTCAAAGCGCATAGATTTTAAGTTAATATTGCTGCACTTGAGTTTCCAATTCAAATAGAGATCAAAATTAAAAATAAATAAAATGTATTTAAACTATAAGTTACTACAAATTACGTTTTAAGTGTTTATTATAAAAATGATTGTGATTGAGTATTTATTGAGCTGTATAAAAATTTAATTTAAGTTGTTTGACTTTTTGAAAACTGGGTCCATAGTTAGGTTAATGGTTTTGGTATCAAGAATGAAGTTAAAATTTGTCCGTATAGATGTTGACTATTAGCACTCAGCTGAATTTCACTTCTATTTAAAAAAATTTGTTAATAAAAATAAAAGTAAAATTTGATAATGAAATATAGTTTTGGGTAGCTTAAACAGAATTTACTTTATTCCTACATGTTTTAACAATAAGGCTGGAAGGAAGAGTCATTAATAAACTAAAACAAAAGCTTTATTCTCAAGGAACAGCTTTGAATAATATTAAGAACTAAATTAAATAGGAAGGTTACAATATAAACATCAAAAATTACTAATTTTTTTTGATAGAGAGAGGCTTACGCATGTAATTTTTAGCTGGGATTTTGATACCAAAATTATTTTGTCATTTAAAGGGCGAGCAGGAATTCGAAAAAAAGCAGTTCACATTAATGCTAAATTCCCTATGACACGTTTACCAAAAGCACCACCCTGTATAAGAAAGTTTTAATTAAACAGAAAAAAAAGAAATGCAGGAAAAATTGAAGTTTGGAAAATATAGAGATTTTTTTGGAAAGGAAAATAGAGAAACAAGAAAGAAACACCGAGGACGACAAAACAATAAAAAGGGAGAGATAGAAAACAAAGATAAAACAATAGAACAGATACAGAAAATGTCATTATAGGAGATGAAAGAATATGATAGAGGAATTTTAAAGAATGTAAAGAATGAAATTAAAAGATGAAGGAGAAAACAAGAGTGGATAAAAAGAGAAGGTGAAATAGAAATACAAAAATAGAAGAAAATAAGAAAAAAGGATAAAATGGCAAGAAAAAGGAAGCATGAAACAACATTGTTTCATAAAAGGACCAATAAAGATAGAATAACTCAAGCATAGAAAGGAGTGAAGAAGATATTAAGAAGAAATAGAAGTAGAAGTAAAAAGTATCAGACACATACTCAATAAGAAAAGAAGTAGGAAAGAATGCGATAGTAGTGAAGTTGGGGAAGAGAAAAATGAAAATAATAAAAGAAAAATAAAATTGAGAGGTACTGAATTTTTAAAAAAGCTAGAAAAATTGAAAAGGAGAAAGGAAGAGAGTGAAAGTGGGATATGAGAAATTATGGCTAGAAGGGGTGGAAAAGATGGGTAGAGGGAAGAAGGAGGTTGGGAACAGATGGTAGCAAAAAACTAAAGTTAGGGAGAGAAGGTAGAAAAAGAGGAAGAAAGAGGAATAAAGTGGGAGGGGAGGTAAAAGAAAAAAGAAAAAAATACTGTCTTGGAATATTGCGGGATTAAGAAATAAAGAAGAAGATTTCTGGAGGTACATAAAGGGTTTTAAAATTGCTAGGACTGGTAGAGACATGATTAGAAGAAAAGATTGGGTAAATTGAGTAATATGATGCCAGAGAATTTAAATGGGAAATACAATTCCCAGAAAGACAAAAAATGGGGGAGGGCAAGGGAGAGATAATTATTGGAATAAGAAAAAATAAAAGAAAGAAGAGATAAGAAACAAGAGTGAGACAAAAGAATTATAAGGACAGAGAAAGAGATAATACCACACAAATAATTACAAAACATGGAAAAAAATAGAGAAAACGAAAGGAATAATAGAAGACAATTGAAGAACGGAAAGAAAAGAAACTTATTATAAGAGAAAAATAAAAGAGGGTAGGGAGGGATAATGATAAATGGAGAACAAAAAAAAAAAGACTAAAAGATAAAAAAACAAACAGACAAGGTAGAAAATTATTTAAACTATGTGAGAAGAGAGGATCGACGATTTTGAATTAGAATATAAAAGAATATAAGAAAATAAGAATAGAATTGAAGAATAGATCTGAAAAGAGAAAAAAATGGATCAAAAAATCATAAAAAGAAGGTGAAAAAATTAGAAATAAAAAAGCAGACTTGGTGAACTCCCTAAATCAAATATGAAACAAAGGAAATAGGAGAGAATCAACAGTAAATTGAGAAAAATGGGAAAAACACATTAGAAATGTACTACAAGGAAAAAAGCTAAGATCATAGCAGAAAATGGAAAAGTAGAAAAAACAAAAAGGGAAGAAGGAATCAAAAGGAAGAACTGGAGAAGGTCTTTAGAAAAGTAAAGATGGGAAGAGAATAGAGCACAGATGGAAACGTGAGGGGTGGAAAGTGAAAAGATGAGAGAGAGAATAAGAAAAGGCTTTCCAGAAAGATGGAAAGAAGCTATTATTTGTTTAATATACAAGGGAGGGAATAGACAGGAAGTAAAAAATTACAGGGAGATCAGTTTAACAAATATTGGGATTATAAAATATACGAAATAATAAGAGCAAGAATGAAAAAAAGAAATAGAAGAAAAAAGATAATTCCAGATTGACAGACAGGGTTTTAGGAAAGGAAGAGGGACAATCAATAATATATAAAAAAATGAAACGATTAGTAAATAAACAGATAGGAAAGAAAAGGAAGTAAGGTAATAAGCAGTATTCGAGGATATAAAAGCAGTGATGATGTACGGAGCGGAGATTTGGGAATGGAAGGAATGAGAAGAACTAGAGAAGATACAGAAAATTTTTGGAGATGAGCACTAGGGTTGGAGAGTGATACAGTATTTAATAGAGGAAGAAATGAAAATAGAAAAATAAGAATTACAAGCAGGGAGGAGAGAAATAAGATTTGAGGAAAGAATGAAAAATAGAAAAGGTAATGAAATTCTTATATGAATGTTGAAAGGGAGATAGAATTCAACGAACAAACACGGAATAGAAGAGAGTAGTAGAGCATATTTTAGAAGAGGGGTTACGCGACAGTAGAGTAGAAGATTGAGGAAGAAGGGAGAAAGATGAAGAAGAGCTAAACAAGTATACAAAGGGGCAAAGACATCCAAAAACAATAAAAAAATAAAAGAAACAAAGTATAACACAAAAAATAAATATATAATGGTGGAAGGGATACCAAAATATATTACAAGAAGATTGAACATAAAATTGAAAATATGGTAGCGAGGTATAGATTAGAAATGATTAAAATGAAAATAAATATTGGAAAAACATTAATAAAGAAAGTGTAGGATGTGTGGGAAAAATTGGGAGAATGTAGAGCACATGATAGATGAGTGTAGCAAATTAAGGAGAGCAGAAGTGAGAAGAAAAGTTTTGCTACGAGAAAATGGAGATGGCATAAAATGGATGTAAGAGGTACAAAACAGAAAAGATGGATGGCAAAAAGGAAGAAGAATAAAATAAAAATCACATAACAAAAAGATGCAACAAAAAAAATTCAATTAGTAGATATTTTGCGGATTTTGTTGTGCTAATGTGGATTTAGTTTTTAGTTTTAGTTAACTGAATCAATTTGTTATTTTCAAAAACAAGTAAAGCTTTATTTATTATTATTTCTCCACCATCAATATGAGAAATTCAATTATTCTGAAATTTAATTTAATTACAACATGCTAACATTCTCACTTTTGGGATTAAATATATTCTAGCACACCTCTAGGTGTGCAATTCAAAATTCATTACTTTCTAGCTCTAGAGATAAAAACTTTCTCACATTGGTGCAACAATATAACGTTACCTTTGGTATCGTTGCAATAACAGATTCGTAATGCAAATAATAATTACTTGTATCTTAAATTATTTGTTTCAATCTTTTTGTCGTGGAAAAGTATAGTCACGTATGGTCTGTTGTTCTGTAAAAATTAAAATTTCCGATGCTCCTGATTTGTAACCGTCGCCTCCGGCTGGAGCGAGAAACTTTTTTTCTGATTTTAATAATATTTATATCTATAGCTTTCTAGTAATATCATCTCCAAAAACATTTTTTTAAAGTCAGGTATAAAATATACGTTGACAAAAAAATTCTTTTAGATCATCATGTTTTAATAAGATAAATACTTCAATACATCAAGATTTACTTCCAGGTGACTACGAAAGAAAACTAGAATTTATAGCATTTTTTAAGTTTTTCATTCACATTTACACTGGGTCACGTGGTGAAAAGAAAGTCGGTTTCACAATAATGGATCACAACACCATTTTCATTATGGATCACAAAAAATTCTCACTGGATTCAACAAACAAATTTTTAAAACATTTGGGTTATGAATGTTTGGTCTGGAATTATAGATGGTCATCCCATTAGACAAAAATTCTATGAAGGTACATCAATTGGGGCGCGATATTTAAAATTTATAAGGGATGTATTCCGTTTTATTGGAAGAGGTAGTGTTCAGTTTGAGGCAGAGAATGATTTTTAAACAAGATTGTGCTGCGCCACATAATTCAAGGAAGACCTAAGAAATAAAATAGAATGCTTTAAAATTAGTAGAGAAACATTATTAAGAGTTACTATTCAGGACGGGGTAAGTATAATGCAGTTGTGATTGGAAGCATAAAGTTAGGAAACGTTTTTTGTTTTGTTATCTTTATTTGTGTTTTGCTACATTCTATGAGTATGTAACTAATAGGGATTTCTTCCCAAGAAGTCCTTCCTTTGAGTGAAAATACAACAAAAGAACAGATTTCTTTGATAAGCGTCGATGTTTCGGAATCGAGGAAGGTGGTGCCTTCATTAATATGTAACGTTTTATATTCGTTGCAATCAATTTTCTGAATATATCTTTCATAGCTAACTTTTTCAAATAATAAATTGTCTAAAATTTTTATTTTTTACTACAGGTAACTACAGACAAGTTATAAAACCTTGCTTTTACTCAAAAATAAAACTAGCTGGTTTTACTTAAAACGTAGTTTATTGTGCAAAAGAAAAAAATGTTGCTATAAATACTATAAAGTAATTAGGAAAATACCTCTATATTACTTTTACATTATTCAGCCTGGAATATGGCTTGGTTGACAAGTTGATTACCTGACTTTTGGTAGTATATCTAGAACTCTCGTTCGTTTGTTTCAAGTTTCTCGCCTTTATTGGTTACGAAACAACCATATAATGTTACACCCGTAATAAGTCGAGAATATACATACTAAAGTGTGAAATACTATTAAGTATAAAAAAATGAGGACAGGAAGACTCTATTTACCAAAAGACTCACATAAACTAATCTACCTACATGAATTTATTACGGCAAGGGAATTAATACTTTAAGTTTTACTCCACAAGACGGAAGTCATGCCAAGGTTTCCAAACCAAAAATTTTAGTAATTTTCAATAAAATTATTTATTCAAATTTTCTTTATTTGAAATAAAAGTTGTTTCTAATATGTATAATCACATTCTAAGTAGCGGTAATATCACGTGGTCTTTATTTAGTCATGTAGAAAATTTTATTATCTGTAGCTTTCATCGGAACTATGTTTTGCTCACAGTTTAAACACGATCCTGGAGAATTTGTAGAGAGAAGGACAGTCGTCTCTGTAGACCTCTCTGACCTCCACCTATACCAGCCAGAGCCAATGAACTTTTGTCGCACATAATATCCACTGTTGTATCATAAAAAATACGAAAACGTTAAGATGTTTTTAAATTTGGTGGGTTGGGGGCCTGGCTTGTGGGCTTATGACGTTTGGCCGCTGCCAGTTTGTCTCCGCCCGACATTTCGTTACAACCGTTTAGACTTCAAAATGTTTCGCCTCCGACCACTTCGTGGCCGAAGACAATTCGCCGCGTTCCCTTTCGACGCATACAACAATGAAATGTAAAATGACAAAAATATTTAGAAGTCAAAAATTTAAATAGTTAAAATAAGAGAAAACAGATTTATTTATTGTTAAATAAATACAAACGGTAAATTACAGTAAATGCTCAACATGCTGTATTGATGCTGTGCAAGACTAGTAAATAAGTAGGTTAATTTTTTTAACTACCAAAAGCTGAAACATATTTTTAATAGTCTCATCTGACGCAGAATTTAATTATTCAAAGAAAAGTTCGTATGGAGTTTTTACCTAAAATGATTTGGGAAGCAGGAATTTAAAATTTTATGATTTCCCATTGGTTTTCCTATGGTGCGTCCGACCATTCACCACCCCGTATAATTCAGAGCCGGGGTTTGGGTATCAAAATATATACATTGCATCAGGTAGCGCTTTGTTTGTTATTGGTACGCCATGAAGTAGTCCTATACCTCTCCAACCATCTCCAGCTCAGCCTGAGTCAAACATTATATAGCCTGTCCGTGTAGTACGCGGACCATTGATATTGCCTGTAAAGAGTAGATTTTTTCAAAACCAAATTTGACCATTACTTTAAGTTCTTCAAAGGCTACAATTTTAAAATATTTTTAATTATACAGATGGATACCAACTTTGTTATTTTAAATACAGTGCATCTAATTTTTATTTCATTTTCGGTTTCCGGGTAAATTTTACGTCTTCTACTACCAGGTTTGGCGTACCTATTTCTTATCATTATTAACGGAAACCTAAAATAAAATTAAAATTTGGGCATTGTATTTAAAATAATAAAGCTGTTACCCACTTTCGGATATACCGGAAGTGACACAGCCATGAAAATATTTTCAGTAAGTAGACCATCTCCATTTGTATATAGTTAAAAGTTTTCAGCTGAATCGGATTTTTCGTTCTCTTTATTCGTTTAACATGCTATTGCCGAAACACACCCTGTGTATGAGTCAATAACACTTTTTGAATTATTGTTTTTAAACATTTAATTGACTTAATATCGGCTTTCAGATATTTCACGTTTTTTAGGTTATTATTTCAAATATAAAATTCAAATTTTATTCATATTTAGGGCGGTAACGACTCTAACTGTCCATAATTTAAAAATTGACATTGGTTATACCGGGTATGAGAAAAAAATGACAAACTTTGTAATCAAAAATGATGAATAAAAAAAAGGGTTTATTTTCAGAGTCGTGATTATTTTGTGTTCTCCAACCTTTACATATTTAGTATTTGACGATAAACTTTATTTCTTCCGGCTATTTAAATAAACATAACGTTAGAACAACCAGCATTTATTTAATACATTTTTAAAATAAGCAATTCGATTTCTTTCAGCAACTTAAATTTAACATCGCGTGCAGGTTTGCTTTTATGCGCCACGAGAATGCGCGGTATGACTAAGTCAGACGCGACAAACGTGACATGCAGTGACAAACAATTTACAATGATTTACATGCTACACTAAAACTAATTATAATAAAGGACCAACCCACCTCAAGACTTGATGTCTAATCAAGCTCTTGGGGTAGGTGTCATTCTTTGTTTATAATGCCCTTTCCCTTGCTGTGAAAACTGTTGATTTCAGGATATGTGGCCGCTGATTATACTCCTGGAGCTCACATCCTCTGTAGATGCCTTCTACTGGTGCACCCAGATCTGAGCGTTGAATTATCAGTCATTTATTTCTTGAACTATTAATACTGCCTCGATGCACTGTTATCCTAGATTATTCAGGTGAGTTAAAATAAGATATTTTGCGTATTATTTTATTAAATTACTTTTCGCAAAACATCACTTTAATTTTACTTTAAGCCCCGACACTATTTTGTTGATTGTGATATTTTTTACTTATTGCAGTTTACTTCGGCTCGTTAACATTTGTGCTTAGCTTTTGTTCAAAATTTTAATTGTTACCGACTTTACTTTTGCGTCGGTAAGATTCAGAAAACCCTCCGCGTAGGTAGTCATCCTCTTTTATAACCTTTTATTTTTTTCGAAATCATTCGTTTTTAATTGCCTTAAGGACAATTTGGAAATATAGTAGGATCTATTGTGCCGCCATCTCTTAGCTTCGTCGTTGTACTTTCCTTTTAGCCGATAGAAAACTATAATTAAATATTTAATTATTTCAAAATTAATTATTTCCTAAGCGTTTCTATGCCGAACACCTTCCTCTTGCTTTCTTTTTCCAACCTTTAGGGTTTCCTCCTTTTATTCAACTTCGCCGATTTAAATTTTTCCCGACAACCTAACCTTGCTTTTTTATTTTTTCTTTAGCATGTTCTAATTTTTCAATTTAACTTGGTGTATTTTCTACGGCTTTTACTTTTTACGATGCTTTACTATCCTTATTTCAACCTCTTAGCTCTCGCCTTTATCGTTTAACCCCTCAAACTCAATGACCTTGACATACTTTCTTAATCTAAATTTTACTAATTAACCTACTTTATTTTTAGAGCTGGGTGCTATGTTCAAGCTTTGTAGCTGCCAACAACTCTGATTTTAATGAAATTTACATGGAAACAATAGCCAACTGTCCCTATTTACAAGCAACTGCAAAACTCAAATGGATACATCTGCGAAGATCAATTATTTACAAATTGGGGGCTGAAGCTGGCCAAATTAACGCTATAGATAGATTTTTTTATAGCCTGGAATCTCAATTTGGATGCCCATAACATCGCAATATTTTTCTACCAGAATCCACTGTTAAAATATTTGTAAGTTGTAACCACTGAGTAACCTAAAAGAATTATTAAAAACTGGTTTTGAAAAAATCTGCTTTGAAAAAGCAATATCAAAAGTCCGCGTACTACACGGACATGCTGTATATAACCTTGATGATCTTTCATCGTCGGAATATAACCGCTACACACTGCAAACTTTTGTTATAGACTTTGTGTAATAGTAAAAATATATACTGTTTCAGTGCTTCATTGAGCGGTCAATGCATTTCAATAACCATGGTTGAAATACTTTTTTGAGTATTTTGAAAAATACATTACATTAGTGAAGATATCTCCTGATGCTATAAACCATAGAGTTACAACTAATTTTCTCTGTAGAAAAACGTCTCTATAATTTGTATCCTGCTTTTTTATTACTGACTCAATTAAATTTAACACGACCTCAAAATCTTCAACTGACATTTGTTTTAGTGTTCCATAGTTGACTCGCGCGTAAACAACTTGGAACAAAACTGTATTCAAATTTTCTTTCAAAATATTTTGCGCTATTTTGCGCCGCTAAGTAGTAAGCTGCGTTGTTTTGTGCGGTTTTGTTCGGCTTGAAACAGAACGTCACGGAACTGCATGTTTTTCTAAGCCAAGGAATGGAGTCAACAAAGTAAATATTGTCAACAGTACTGCAAAATTATATTAAATGTTCATGTATAGTTCATGTATAGCAAACATAATTTGTAGTTGCGTTCTGGTAAAAAGACAAAGATTTTTGGATTATATCTTCTTATGAACTATCAATCTTGTGAGAATGTCTTTGAATGCAAATAACGCTACAACTCCTGGAAAGGCAGAACCCCAAATGCACAGGAACGAAGTCTCTAAGTAGGGATGTACTCAGTGAAATTTTCTTAGCTACGATTGACGACAAAAAAGTTCCAAAGACTAAGGCTTTAAAACACCGTCGTAAAAATAGAACCGTTGTTTTGTGCAGTAAGAGATAAGCTTGTTTTTGTAGCATAAACGGTTACATAATTAGTCCAAGTACTCGTATGCGAACATGATTTCAAGAACACTGTTGAACCGATTTTTGTAGATCGTGCCATATAGGTGATATTTATAATTCTGCAAATTTGATTACAAAAATATTCATTTACACATTTTTTCTTCAAATCAAAATTGTTAGTAATTTAATTATACACAAATTTTGATCTGGTAAAAAGTAGTTACTGAAATATGACAATAGCGTAACACTAATTGTTTAAACAGTGTCTCCCAGAATATTAATTATAAAAAAAAGTTGTTGAAAATTGTATTATCTATAATATTTATTTGAACTATTTTTTAAAATTTGTTTTTGTCTTATTCCCACAGTTTTAATCTTAAATGTATTTTTTAATAATAAAAACATGAGAGATACATTCAAAATAATTTTAAAATGACAAAAATATGTACTATATTTTACTTTAGAAAGGAAGTAAATGTTCATAGCACCCTAAAATTTCATCATTCAAGTTTTGATTTTAATGCACAATGATTGTACAAACCATTTGCGGGAAGACTATTCTAATACACGCTCACTAAGTTCGCTCGTACTTTAAAACGCGGAGAAAGGTTATTAAGTGAGAATCACTTGACAGCTGTTTCGTGGTTTTGGAACTTTTCAGAAGTGAGAGAACTTGAGTGTATGTTCACTATTGTTCAAATGCGCGGTGTCGATTATCTTACACACAGGCAAATCACCACTAATGAGTGCTGCGACATCTAGTGTCAACTCGTAATATCTTAGAAGAATCGACTATTATGTAACTGCTTACACATCTGTCGACAAGATAGCTTTAATTCAAATTAATTTGTTTGTTGAGATAGTCGAATCGACACTTATTAGTCGTGTACATGATGTGCCCATATGTGGTTGTTATAATATTATTGGTTTTAAATTGATCTTAAGCAAATTAAAGCTAAACTTTGTTGTGTCATAAGAAAATCAGCTCATTGCAATAAAAATTTTGACTTTTATGATGCAACATTATTATGCAATATTTTTAATGTAAATCGAAAATGTATTTAACTGATTTATTTTAAAATTAATCAACATAATGTAGTTGTTTTATTATTAATTATACAGGGTGCAGCAGATAAGGCGTTGGTTAGACAGATCTCGATAACTTAACGTAGCTGACAATTAAAATTAACATTGGGGAGTTTTGAAGGATGAAGAATTTAATAAAAATATTAGGATCCTTTTGCCACTTCTGGTTATACCGGAATTATTTCATAAATTTCATATTTTAAATAGAACATCATGTATATTTGACTCCGACTTTTCATGATGTAACATTGCTACGTAATAATTTTAATGTAAATCGAAAATTTATTTAATTGATTTATTTTAAAAATTAACCAACATTTAGTAGAAATTTCGATGTAGTTGTTTCATTATTGATTATACAGTGTGCAGCAGATAAAGCGTTGGTTAGACGGATCTCGATAACTAAACGTAGCTTGAAAATAGAAAATTGGCATGGAGGGGTTTTGAAAAGATGAACTATTTATTAAAAATATTAGCATCCTCTTGCCACTTCTGGTTATACCGGAACCATTTGATAAATTTGATATTTTAAATGGGACATCATGTATATTCTAATTTGCTGAATTATTACGTTACTCTGAACAAATTTTTGTTAATAATTTCCTATGACTATCTTGAACAGTTTTTGAGTTATATGTAGAAAAGACAAATATCTTCTAATAAGATTTGGATAATAGTTTACATATTTAAGGAATTGTACTCAACCTAACTTTATACAGGGTGATTCATAACTATTAGAACATAGGTTAAGGGCGGGTTATTTAGATCAAAATATGACTATAAGACACAATATGCCTTAATATTTCTAATATTTCTTCATTTTTGTTAATAGTTTCACTGTAAATTTATCAATTCTTATCGAAATTTATAGAAGCATAATTATCTGACAGTCCAAAACGTAGCCTTAATAAATGAAGTAATATTTGAAATCCTCTTCTGACACTACGAATTGTTCAACTGCGTTTTTCTCGGAAACAAATGAAATTATCGTATTTAAACAAGAGTATCAATATTGTGTAGAAATGATGTTTACGTCATATTCTCTAATCAAAATCACTAAGAAGTTTTCTCAAAAAAGTTACCAGTCGATTTCATCATCAGAAATGATTCACGTGGCGACCACTACAACAAATTGTAAAATAGTGCATAAAATAATGTTCTTGGTCTATAGTTATGCTTCTCTGCCGATTTTGATAAGAATTGATAAATTTACAGTAAAATTATTACCAAAAATAAAAAAAATTTAATTTCACACTTTGTATCTTTATCCACAGCAATATTTTATTAAGAAATATTGGGTCCTATTTTAGCCTAAATAACCCGCCCTTAGCCTATGTCCCAATAGTTATGAATTACCCTGTATACTTTGTAAATACTAAATTGTTAATACAGGTTGTTCTAGAAATGGAGTAGAGTCTCATATTATAAAGTTACATAACTATCTTTTTTCTAATGAAACACCCTATATATGATTTATTATTACATTATACTCTATATTGTCTTGTACACAACATAACTCTGTATCGTTAGTAAATGCTAAACTGTTATTTTTATTATACAGGGTATTCTAGAAATGGGAGTAGAGTCGTCACATATCTATCATTTATCAATTGGAACACCCTATATATGATTTATTATTTTAGAAGTATACATTATACTAATGCGTCTGTATTAGGTTTACCTACACCTACCTCATGTAGATTTCAGGTAATTCCACTTTTTATGGAAAAACTATAATTAAAAAAAACTAAAGAGTTACAACAACATGTAATACAAATAAGTAGTGCATAATGTATACTTCTAAAATAATATACAGAGTGTTCTAATTGAAAAAATATAGTTATATGTGACTTTTTAATATAACCACTTTACTCCTATATCTAAAACGCTGTATAATAAAATAACAGTTTAGAATTTACAAACGATACAGAGTTATGTTGAGTACGGTTTCACATATATGTAAGCCATTATCCAATTCTTATTAGAAGATATTTGACTTTTTCTACATAGGGAAAAAAAGTTAGGTTTAAAAAATTATTACTCAAAAAGTGTTTAAGATAGACATAGGGAATTATTAACAAAATTTGTTTTGAATAACTTAAAGATTTAGAATATTAAAAAATATACGGAGTGTCCCATTTAAAACATCAAATTGTACAATCGGAAGGGCAACAAGACGCTAAAATTTTCAATAAATAGTTCACTCTTCAAAACTCTCCATGTCAATTTTCAATTTTCAATTACGCTTAATTATGGAGATCCGTCTAACCAACGCTGTATCTGCTGCACCTTGTCGATACAATTTTTAAAATTGTGGTTTGGAAAAAAATTGTCAAAAAAAATACCGTTAATAATACTTGGTTTTTAAAATAAAAACATTCAGTCAAAATAATTATAATGATCAACCAATCACAATACACTGTTTTCTTTGTTTCCTAATAGAGGGCACATTTTTACATCAAATTTTGATCGTTAAAATAGTCATCTACAATAATTGTTTAATCTAGTTGTACAATAGTGAACTTAAACTCGATTTCTCTCACTCTTGAAGAGTCCCAAAGGACGAAACAGCTGTCGAGTGATTCTAGGTGTTTGTAATTGTACAATTTCTTGCGAACTTATATCAGGCGATTTGAGATTGTTATTTTGGTCAATATTTATTTGGCTATAATATTCGAAAAATTGACTTATGTAACTGCTTACACATCTGTTGACAAAGTTGCTTTATTGGAAAATAAAAAGCTTAAGTTCAATTACAGTACTTCTCAAATTCTAAGTGGTGTAATAAGTATGTTACATTTAACAGTTATTTAATTGTTTTTTTTCTACAACGTATATTTTGCGCTTTTTTGGCCAAAAGTAGAAGAGTGATGTAACGGACTGATTATTTGATAGGATAGTTAAACTTAATTGTGGGTGAAAGTATCTAGTAGTTTCAACGCCAGTCAGTGTAGAAACCCTGGTGATCAATTAAACCGAAAAATATTTGGATGAGTATACGTAGTGTCCATTAAACATCCCAAACTCATATCTGTGTCGAGGAAAGAAAGAATGTGCTTGGAAGAAAGAAAAAATGTGCTAGTTGCCAAATTAATTTAGTTTAAGAGGTTCGTTAGAACTTTTACAAAAATCTAGTAAATACGAAAACTACATTCGAATATAATTTATCAATTCGCTTATATAATCTTATTGATTTCAAATATTTCTCACTACATCGTATGGTGTTACATTTATTTCTCAATAATGTTTACGCTTTTCACAAAAACTTACATAATATAATTACAGTACCTACATATATTTACCACTTAAATTAATTTTATTAAGAAATGTTTTTTCTAATTAATTGTAATTTGTTTTAGGTTCAACATACTGTCGATGTCCAGTATAGGATCAACTATGTTTTTAATTTGTTAGCAAACATAAAAGTACGTTATTGTTGAATTTCTTAAATAGAAACACTCATTACTCATTAGTAAAAATTAAGCTTTGTAAAAAATATTGTGTGAAAAAAATTCATGTTATCATTAAATTTATAAACAATCTTAATATTTTAGAATGGGAGAATATTTTTACAACAGTTTAATTAAATAATTAATTCTGTAGTATAAGATCACACATCGACGTTTGTAATGAAAAAAATTACATACCTATCGAGCGTTATAAAATTTTTAAAGAAAACATAGAAGTACGTTTGTTGAAAAACGTTGACATAAACATTCACGATTTAAATTTATACCAAATATATGCAAATTTAAAAAGAAACACCTAGGCGTAAACATTTGAGAAACTCTTCGATATTAACTTTTCTATCAACAATTTTTATATCTATCTAGTAAAGTGAATTTGATAAATAATTAATTTTTTTCAAACGCATTCATAAAAATTACGTATTTATAAATAATATTGCAAAATAGTTTGTTTTCTCTTTCGTTTAATTGTCCACATTCTCTTTCGATAATTTAATAAATTTTGCTTTTAATTAATTAACGACGAGCGAAAAAATTGGTATTGAATTTTAATACTTAAAAAAAAACTGCAGATGTTATGTTAATTTGCTGATAAGCGACTACTTTGGTACAACATGTGATGTTATTTCAAATCGGCCTAAATCGAATCCGGTTTTATGTAAATGTAAACAAACAGAACGACAACTTATTGTTTGTCAAACAGTTGTATGGTAGCAATGAATTCAAATTATGCAACCCAAAATGCATTGTTATTATGATTTGAAAATAAATAGAAAAAATTAAATATAATAAAGTTTAAAATAAAAATTATGGATGTTATTGGGTGAAAAGAAAAGGTGCTCAGCAGAAAATGAATGAGCTTGCAATGCTTACAGTGTTTTTTTTAAATTAATTTGACAGTAAAATTTGATCTTGATCGAAGCAAAAATTGATTCCAAATTGGCCAATTTTTAGCTTAAGGTTGAAGTTGCGGTTGGAGTTGAAGTTGACGTGCACTCTTTAATGTATAATTAAAGAGTGTTCAAATAGAAAACTAGGCTGGGTAGGGTCAAAATACGAAAAAGTTATTAGACAAAGTTTTCTAAGTTTATACCCCATATACAAAACTTCAGCTGATGCATAATTTAGATTTTTTTATCAATTCTTGTAAATTGCAACACTGTTGCAAAGTAAAATTTAATTTAAGCTAGATTATACATCTTTATAATATTTTATTACATACACATTTTCTTTAAAATATTAGCTATTTTAAATGTTAGTTTATCTAACAAATTTAACTAGGAACGTTCAAATTTCACGGCATGCGATGCAAAGTTTATTTTCTTTTTACTCTATTTAAGTTTGGTTAATTGATTTGTAATTGATCTGCTTCAACTAACATTTTAAATATAACCTTGCTGGTAAATCGTCGTTACCTCCAATTTCATTAATTAAATTAAGATGCTTTTCAATATTGGAACAACATAACATAACATTTATTGCAAAATATTACAAATAAAACTGACTGTAAATAAGTTAATAGGCTGCTTGCGGCAGTATTGACCAGCACCCAATAGTTGACCAATTTTTCTACGAACCTAAAAAATAAGAAATCCGTAAAATCTTGGGCACATGTTTTGTTCCTATAATCAACACTTTGATCTTTGGCTAACAGGTGGCCACAGAGTAACCGCCATGTTTTGAGTAAAAAGTTTCTTGTGAGCTATATACGTTAGTGGAAATGCAATTATAGTAATATGTGACTTACTGTAATAAGCATGGTAAGTGAACAACTTTATTTAAATCGATAACCATCAGTTGCTTTAACAAAAAAATGCTTAACAAATGTGTTGTTGCACTAGTAAAGGCTATTAAAAGCAAAGAATTTTCAATATATTTTTTAACAACAATTTTTTTTTGGAAAAAACAAAATGGATCAATTAATGGATTTGCAATTTTCCAATAATTGACCATTTAGACAACTACTGGGTTAACGAGTTTTGCCTCTTTCTTGCTCTTATAATCATTCCATTTTAATAATTTAGCTTTATTCATCTTTTTTTCATTGTAATAATATATTCTTTCCAGTAATTAACCAGCAAAAATCTAGTGGTCATCCACTGGTTTCTTAAGCGTTTATCTACTAGTAACTTTTTTTAAATATACAGTCAAATACAATTCAATTCAAGCCATCAGTGACGTTAGAAATAATTTTTGCTCTATACGCAAGCTGAACGAACTTATAATAGTCCTCATTCAACACCTCCTGAAAGGCGAAAAATTGGTCTTCCCACAATTATGACACAGGAGGAGGAAGAGCTAATTCTCCTGCTGCTTGCTTGGAAGGTCAGAGGTTTTAATATCTTTTTAATTGCGTGTGAACCTGCAGTCGACCTATCACTCCAGTAGAAGTCACCCCTTGACACCAACTATCAGGCGCAAACGTAGAAAATTTATTGCGGATTATTTGTGGGGGGGGGGGGGGGGGGGGGGGGGGGCGCTCGAATGTGTAATTGCATAATACACTTGGAACGTTAACTAGTTTTAGTTTAGTTTAGTTTAATTGAAAAGTAAAACTCCTGAAAGGCGAAAAATTGGTCCCTCCCACAATTATGACATAGGAGGAGGAAGAGCTATTAGTACGGTGGATTTCTGCTTGTGCAAATAAAGGATTTCCGCTTAACAAAACGTTGTTGTGCGAAACAGTGAAATATATAATTGACTAGTGAACTGTTCAATAAGCATGTCCTGCATTCTTCAGGCTAGGGGACGCTTTACATCAGGTATACGATTGCCCACGGGGTTTATCTATCGCTAACATCCCTATGTTTATTCTAGAGAGGGTGGTTTATGTCTCCCTATTACAAATACATTCTCTTCCGGTTGTTCCTTCGTCAACTTGTACGGCTATTGCGGGTCTACTCATGGCTTTTGGAGGCGTTGTGCCGAAATAGCTACCCACGAACGAATACTCCGTCAGATTCGCAGACCACGGTGGAGGCTCATTCCGAACCGTTAGTACCATTGAGAGCAAGAGTAATACTCCTGCTGCTGCGTGGAAGGTCAGAGGTTTTAATATCTTTTTAATTGCGCGTGAACCTGCAGTCGACCTATCACTCCAGTAGAAGTGACCCTTGACGCCAACTATCAGGCGCGAACGTAGAAAATTTATTGCGGATTATTTGTCGCTCGAATGTGTAATTGCATAATACACTTGGAACGTTAACTAGTTTTAGTTTAGTTTAGTTTAATTGAAAAGTAAAACTCCTGAAAGGCGAAAAATTGGTCCTCCACAATTATGACACAGGAGGAGGAAGAGCTATTAATACGGTGGATTTCTGCTTGTGCAAATAAAGGATTTCCGCTTAACTAAACGTTGTTGTGCGAAACAGTGAAATATATAATTGACTAGTGAACTGTTCAATAAGCATGTCCTGCATTCTTCAGGCTAGGGGACGCTTTACATCAGGTATACGATTGCCCTCGGGGTTTATCTATCGCTAATATCCCTATGTTTATTCTAGAGAGGGTGGTTTATGTCTCCCTATTACGAATATATTCTCTTCCGGTTGTTCCTTCAGTCAACGTGTACGGCTATTGCGGGTCTACTCATGGCTTCTGGAGGCGTTGTACCGAAATAGTTACCCACGAATACTCCGTCAGATTCGCAGACCACGGTGGAGGCTCATTCCGAACCGTTAGTACCATTGAGAGCAAGAGTAATACTCCTACTGCTGCGTGGAAGGTCAGAGGTTTTAATATCTTTTTAATTGCGCGTGAACCTGCAGTCGACTTATCACTCCAGTAGAAGTCACCCTTGACACCAACTATCAGGCGCGAACGTAGAAAATTTATTGCGGATTATTTGTCGCTCGAATGTGTAATTGCATAATACACTTGGAACGTTAACTAGTTTTAGTTTAGTTTAGTTTAATTGAAAAGTAAAACTCCTAAAAGGCGAAAATTTGGTCCTCCCACAATTATGACACAGGAGGAGGAAGAGCTATTAGTACGGTGGATTTCTGCTTGTCCAAATAAAGGATTTCCGCTTAACAAACGTTGTGCAAAACAGTGAAAAATATAATTAACTAGTGCAGCGTTCGAATTCAACATCGTTTAACAGTTTAAAAATAATTAGACAGTTTTAAAAGTGATATTTTGGATTTAAATAATAAATAATCACGTTCTTTCAGTTAAATAAGTGATAGGTGTTATTGTTCACTTTTTACTACAATTAAGTAAAGTAAATTGATAAAAGAGGTTTTTAAGAAACTGTAAGTATTTACATAGAGTAATAACTTCTTGTTAGATAATAAAATTGTGACCTCCACATACTAAATAAACATATTTGGTTGTTTAATATAGACAACTATACGTGCTTGCTAGTATCGCAACTAAACTAAATTGTTATTCAAATTTTAAATGAACAATAAACAAATTAAAAACGCAAAACTACAATCCAACAGTACAGGTCGCATAACGGAATTTTTAAAGCGTAAAAGGGTAGAAGACAATCTAACCGTAGAAGTGGAAAACTCAGTTCAAAAGAGCAAAAAAGTAAATTGCGAATTAACTAATTCAAAAAGCAATAAAAACTGTGAGGTGGAAAATTTAGAAATGGAAGAAGTGTTGAAAGCTATCGAAAATTTAAGAAAAGAAACCAAACAAGGCTTCGAAGAGAACAAACAGGAAATATTGCAGCTAAAGCAAGAAATGAAATTAAAACAAGAGGAATGGGATAATGAAAAGAAGCTTCTTACTCAAAAAATAGAAAAACTTGAAAACTATGTAGAAATACAAAATAAACGTAAGAAAAAAAAGTCAATAATCATTAAAGGAATACCGTTCAATGATGGATATCTAATAGAAAACGTAAATCAAGTTATCGAGTCAAAAATGGGATTGAAGGTCACTGTGATTGAAGCCTTTAAAATAGGAAAACATCCCCAAAGAAATCTCATTAGAGTAAAATTTCAAAACATCTAAGAAAAAATCGAAGTCATGAAAAATAAGAAAAAACTTAAAGGAACCGATATATTTATTGATAATGACTATACCGTTAAAGAACTAGAAATTCAAAACATAATTAAAAATGAAACTTAAAAAAAAAGATCTTTAGGCAACAAAACAAAAATTGGATACCAAAAACTTACGATTAACGACCGACAATTTTTTGGAATCGAAAGGATCACAAACTAGAATTGAAGGAGATTGAACAGGCAAGAAACTAAGTACTGCCCGGCTATCCATCACTGATGAAGTAAAACTTAAACCTTACTCGGAAACGAAAGACTTAACTATATTTTATTGGAACTGTCAAGGTTTTTTTTAATTTTTACAACAGATTAAGTGACAATAAAATGTGTGAACTGTTAAATTTTGATATAATATGTTTAAGTGAAACGTGGATTTCAGAAACAAATTTACCAAATAATTTTATTAATTTCCATGTTTACTGCAGTCCAGCAATCAAAAAAGGCGTAGGCAGAGCCAGTGGGGAATCCTTATTCTGATTAAAAACTTGTATGTCTTAAAAGTACAATTGTTTGTTTGTATAATAATGAAATTTCAATATTTTTAAGATTTAGACTGTTTAATTTGTATTACACAATAGGATGTTGTTACCTTAAACCCAGTTTAGATGATATCACTTGTATTGTACTATTAGACCACATTATTCAAGAAGTTACATATAATTATAAAACAGATAAGATAGTTTGGTGCGACTTTAATGCGCGAATTAACAATTTGAACTCCTTTGACGATTCCCAAATACAACGGTTAGGTATTCTGTACTGTAATAGAAGTGCTAAGGATACAAAAATACGCGTAGAGGAATCTATTAGTGGAAACTATGGAAAAGTATGGTTTATGGGTACTTAATAGGGGGAGCTAATTTGAATACGAACCGGTTTTTTTTATTAACCGATAATTTTGGATGTGAGTTAGGTCTTTTGTTGGAAAGTTAAACAGTAGTTTTTCTGTACGTAATATATCCCACAATGAGAAAAATAAAACTAATTTGGACTGAAAGAAAGGCATCTTCCTACAAAAACATTTTAAACAGTGCACTAGACGTATCTTTAGTCGACAAAGATGTTGAATTCGAATACAATTTTCTTCTAACTTTATTATGAATTCTGCAAAATTCCTCAACATGATTAAACATATAAACAAAATTCATACCCATCTCAGAAGCAATGGTATGATAGGACTGTCACCGTAGCAAAGATGGAACTAAAACAAAAGCTAAAAACATACAAAAAAGAAGACAGTGATAACAATTTAAACGATTATATAAATGAAAAGAAAAATATAAAAAACTAATTCTGATAAAGAAACATGGTTTTCATGAAGATATTAAAAAACAAATTAGTTTAATTTCAAACCCCATAGCCTTTTGGCGTTTCATTAAAAAGTCACGACAAACGAAAAAGATAAATGACGACATTGATATATCAATTTGGCAAAACTTCTATAGCAATTTCTATACACCACAGCCTACTATTGAAAACTTTTTCTTTGACGCAAGGACACCCGTACTTAGACCAACCAATTACCTATGACGAAGTCAGTAATGTTCTCAAACGTTCCAAAAACAATAAAGCTCCTGGTTACGACAACATTCCAAATGAATTCTTTAAAAATATGCCATTAAGCGGGTATAAATTGTTAACATCTCTTTTTGATAAAATTTTTGACACCGAAATATTGCCGGAATCATGGTCCAATATCAAAATGTTTCATTTGCACAAAGGTGGAGACCGTACCAACATAGAAAACTATAGAGGAATATCACTTATAAACCATTTGACTAAATTATTTACGCAAATATTATTTAACAGACTATACCAATATTCAGAAAGTTACAGCCTTCTTCCGGAATGTCAATCAGGCTTTCGAAAACACAGATGTTGTGAAGATAATATATTTGTATTAAATGCCCTAATAAATAATTCAATTCGTTTAAAACGCCAAAAAATTTATGGTTTGTTTGTAGATTTTAAAAAGGCATTTGATAGCGTCAACCACAACATACTATGGAATAAATTGTATAACATAGGAATTAGTAGTAAATATATCCGCATTCTTAAAAATTTATACAACAAACTACATGTTCAAATAGACAATGGTTGTAAACAGTCAAAGAAGATCAAAATTACTAAAGGGGTTCTTCAAGGAGACTCGTTAAGCCCTCTTTTGTTTGCGTTATTTATAAGCGATATAGAAAATTTTTTCAAGTTAGGAACATCTCCGGAATATCGATAGATAGTCATACCAATATTTCAATGCTTCTTTATGCCGACGATTTAGTTATCTTATCGGACACCAGAGCTAAGATGCATAAAACTTTGGAAGTTCTTAAATTATATTGCGATACTCTACAGAGACAGTTAAACACCAACAAAACAAAAATCGTCATATTTAGACAAGGTAACAGAATTGACAACAGAAACCTTTTTTATTATAACACCATCCCAGTGAAAGTCGTTAATTGTTATAAGTACTTGGGAATAATTTTTAACTTCAATGGGAAGTTTACAAAAACAATTGAAGATAGAACGCAGAAAGCTCGTATTACTCAAGGTATGTTACTGACGATAATAAAAAACAATAAGATCTCAAATTGGCAAGAACTAATGAAGCTTTACGAATCTATAGTAATATCCAATTTAACTTACTGTAGCAGCATCTGGGGACTCAATTATATAGAAGAGATTGAAGTAATTCAAATGATGTTTTTTAAAAACCTGTTATTCTTGCAAAGATCAACCCCGGGTTACGCTATAAGAGCAGAACTAAAATTATTAAAACTTGCATATTTTGTCTTAAAATCTGTACTATACTTCTGGTTAAGGATCAACAAGCAAAACAGTTCTAGATATCCAGTAATTGCTTTTAAAAGGCTGTTACATTTACACCAAAACGGAAATAATCACTATCAATTGAATTGGGTATCTCAAGTGCAACTTTTCATTTCTAAATTTTGTGATTCTGAGTTCAGCTTTATAGATATTGACCAAAAAAAGATAGATTCAATTCTTGACAAATTTAAAAAACAAAATACAAATGGACGACTGGAATAAAATACTGCTTAC
>JALBCR010000429.1:0-45988 GCA_030710515.1 Abscondita cerata | reverse complement strand
TTAGATAAAGCGCGTAGTTGCGTAAAAAAAATCGGGGCAACAATCGAAACGGTTACTCTACTTCTATTAAGATCAAGGCTGATTTTATGCATAATTCGAATGTTTTATAAAAACAAAAGTGAAACGTAAGTTTGCGAAATGCTGCAGTAATTACTCTCGAAATTACGGATAAGTGTTGTATTTAGAAGAGTGAAAGTCGACGTGTGACTTATGCTTGATATGCTACTGAAAAGTTTTTGTTTATAATTAAAAGGATCCAGGATATCCTTTGTTGTCTGTGCAATTTTTATTTTTTTAGATCAAGTAATCGTTGAAATATTATTAGGTAGTACCGTCGTCGAATCACTCTTTATTAGGAATGATTCAGTTAACTCAACACGTAGAAATCGTTTAAAAAAAATACTTACATCGAATTTATAATCAATTAAAATCACAACAGCGAGTGTCCAGCTTGAAATTATTGTCATTTTTAAGTCGCATTTGGTGTTCATAATCTCGAAGTCGCGAAAACTCAACACACTGTATTAGCGACCGAATCTCGACTGAGGATTAAGACGAACGCGAGCTGGTTTAAATATGAGAGCGTGTCGGAGAGGACTCGGAGACCGTTGCGGTGATTAATCGGATCGTCGGTTCCATGAATTAATTCGGAACCGCGTGACGTCATTGTTTTTAAGGTTCTCGAGTTTATTAACACCGTGTACAGTTAAATGCGCAGTGGCGGAACATCGGTGTGTTGACGATTTGTTTTGTTACGCCATTGGCGTTGATTTTAAAATATTAAAAATAAAACATTAATATGAAAATATTTAGAAGCCGCCATGATTTATACAAGGAAACAAAAACAATTGTTTTTATGTTTGTTACATGGCTCGCTAGGATTATCTAACGAAAAATATAGTATAAGTGAGGCTTAGGAAAAACAATAAAAACAAAGCACTACCCAGGGAACCAACGATACACACTCAACATATAAGATGCGTCAAAATAACTATTGTTTTATTTAACATGTATTTCTTTAACATGTTATTTTCACTTTTTATTATCGGAAACTTTATTAATGCAAACTCAGCAATTTCTCAAAATTTTTAATTGAATCACCCTATATATTTTTTTCAAGGATTGTTAGTGAACTAATTAGCTTTTAAACGATATAGTATACGTAGGGTATAAGTTATGGAAAGCGGTAAATATTGTATTCTTACATGTAAAGCTTTCTAAAAATTTTCCATAAATTTTGTTCATTTTAAGGCATGTTAAAATTGTAGGGTTTCACAGACCTTGTAATAGTTCTTGAGGATCATTCCTATATACTGGGTGGCGCCAACTTCTTGGAGGATAAATATTGTTGGAAAAAAGATATCACTCTGGTCACATTTAGCATACAGTGTTTTTGGATGTGTTATTTAAAAATATTTTTGATTATATAGGTGCTTCAAAAAGTCGTGACAGCATAAAGTTACATTTTTCTAAATCTATATTTTCTTTCTGCTCTGTTAAGTGAAGTTACTTGAAAGTAACAGACCGTTAAAGTAGGTATCTTTTTTACTGATAATACTCAAAAATTTAGTTTATGCTACTCACGACTTTTTAAAACCCTGTACAATCAAAATAATTTTAAAATGTGTAATCAATAATTGTATTAAATGTGAGAAGTGTAATCCTCCAATGTAAGAAGTTTACGCCGCCCTGTATATAATATGATTTTCAGATTAATATTACATAGTAAGAACCAAAAATCTGTGGCCCCCCTATAATTTAACCAAAATGTACAATAGTTTTATGGAAAAATTTAATATATCTTAATTTTGCACGTGAAATACAATATTTTTTCGGTTTTCATAAAATATTTACCGTTTTCGTTAACTTATACCCTATATATATACATCATCGTTTAAATTAGTATTCAATTCAAAAAAAAAGAGCATGAGAATATAATAAAAACATTTTTAATTTTAATTGAAAATGTTGAGCTGCTATTTACATAAATAATGACTTTTAGCCAAAATTATAATATTAACTAGATTTAATAATGCTAGACTTTTTTAAAATTTTTTTATTATAATAGAATATAATGGTCAAGAACAAAAGAATTTACGAAATTCAGTGTATAAATAATGAAACAAAAACTGCAAAACAAAAAAACTTTTAAATAGATACTCTATCCGCGCCCCTGGCCTCGCCCCTGAATGGAAATTTTAGTTTTTCGATTTTTCCTGTTGGTCTGAACAAGACCCATCTGCATGCCGAAGTCTCTACGACGTCTGAAGGACTCGTTTAATTTCGGAGACAGACATGAAAAAAATAGGCGCTTTATTACATAGGACTAGATTAAACCCCATCGATTGACGGGCAAATTTTAATGCATGAATTTAATAAAGCTAGATTTAAAAAAAAATTTATTTTAATAGAATTCAATGGTGAAGATCAAACTTAAGAATGTTGAGTGAACTTGTTTATTTACGAAATTCAGTGCATAAATAATAAAAACTCTGAATTGGAAATTTCCAGTTTTTGGATTTTCCCGTTGGTTTGAAGGCAAGACCCATCTGCATTCCGAATTTCAAGGCTCTACGACGTCTGGATGTACCCGTTTAATTTCGGAGACAGACATGGAAAAATAAGGGCTTTATTACATAGGACTAGATTAAACGCCCCGTCTATTGACTGGGCATTTTAATATGAAATTTAATAATGCTAGACTTTTTTTATTTTTTTTAATTTCAATAGAATTCAATGGTAGGGAAGATCAAACTTAAGAATGTTGGAGTGAACTTATTTATTTACGAAATTCAGTGTATAAATAATGAAACTCTCTGAATGGAAGGCTGGTCTTCGGATTTTTCGCGTTGGTTTGAAGGCAAGACCCATCGGCATGCCGAATTTCAAGTCTCTGACGTCTGGAAAGTACCATTGTTCTAATTTCTAAAACAGACATACAGAAAATAAGGGTTTTTTATTACATAGATTAGATTAAAAACACGTCGATTGACGGGCGAATTTTAATGCATAAATTTAATAACGCTAGACTTTTTTTTTTTTTTTTATATCAATAAATTCAATGGTGAAGATCAAACTTGAACGAACTTATTTTATTTAAGAAATTCAGTGTATAAATAATGAAAACTCTCTAAATGGAAATTTCCGGTTTTCGGATTTTTCCCGTTGGTTTGAAGGCAAGACCCATCTGCATGCCGAATTTCAGGCTCTACGACGTCCTGGAAGTACCCGTTTAATTTCGAGACAGACATGGAAAAAATAAGGGGCTTTATTACATAGGACTAGATTAAAACCCCGTCGATTGACGGGCGAATTTTAATGTATAAATTTAATAACGCTAGACTTTTTATTTTTTATATCAATAGAATTCAATGGTGAAGATCAAACTTAAGAATGTTGAGTGAACTTATTTATTTACGAAATTCAGTGTATAAATAATGAAAACTCTCTGAATGGAAATTTCCGGTCTTTGGATTTTTCGCGTTGGTTTGAAGGCAAGACCCATCGGCATGCCGAATTTCAAGTCTCTACGACGTCTGGAAGTACCCGTTTAATTTCTAAAACGACATGGAAAAATAAGGGGCTTTATTACATAGGACTAGATTAAACCCCGTCGATTGACGGGCGAATTTTAATGCATAAATTTAATAATGCTCGACTTTTTTTTATTTCAATAGAATTCAATGGTGAAGATCAAACTTGAGAATGTTGAGTGAACTTGTTTATTTACGAAATTCAGTGCATAAAGAATAAAAACTCTCTGAATGGAAATTTTCGTTTTCGGATTTTTTCACGCATTGGTTTGAAGGCAAGACCCATCGGCATGCCGAATTTCAAGTCTCTACGACGTCTGGAAGTACCTGTTTAATTTCTAAAACGACATGGAAAAAAGCCAGGGGCTTTATTACATAGGACTAGATTAAAACCCCGTCGATTGATGGGCGAATTTTAATGCATAAATTTAATAATGCTAGACTTTTTATTTTTAATTTCAATAGAATTCAATTTGGTGAAGATCAAACTTAAGAATGTTGAGTGAACTTATTTATTTACGAAATTCAGTGTATAAATAATGAAAACTCTCTGAATGGAAATTTCCGGTCTTCGGATTTTTCGTTGGTTTGAAGGCAAGACCCATCGGCATGCCAATTTCAAGTCTCGACGTCTGGAAGTACCCGTTTAATTTCTAAAACAGACATGAAAAATAAGGGGTTTTTATTACATAGGACTAGATTAAAACCACGTCGATTGACGGGCGAATTTTAATGCATAAATTTAATAACGCTAGACTTTTTTTATTTTTTATATCAATAAAATTCAATGGTGAAGATCAAACTTGAATGAACTTATTTATTTAAGAAATTCAGTGTATAAATAATGAAAACTCTCTAAATGCAAATTCCGGTTTTCGGATTTTCCCATTGGTTTGAAGGCAAGACCCATCTGCATGCCGAATTTCAAGGCTCTACGACGTCTGGAAGTACCCGTTTAATTTCGGAGACAGACATGGAAAAATAAGGGCTTTATTACATAGGACTAGATTAAAACCCCGTCGATTGACGGGCGAATTTTAATGTATAAATTTAATAACGCTAGACTTTTTTTATTTTTTTATATCAATAGAATTCAATGGTGAAGATCAAACTTAAGAATGTTGAGTGAACTTATTTATTTACGAAATTCAGTGTATAAATAATGAAAACTCTCTGAATGGAAATTTCCGGTCTTCGGATTTTTCGCGTTGGTTTGAAGGCAAGACCCATCGGCATGCCGAATTTCAAGTCTCTACGACGTCTGGAGTACCCGTTTAATTTCTAAAACAGACATGAAAAAATAAGGGCTTTATTACATAGGACTAGATTAAAACCACGTCGATTGACGGGCGAATTTTAATGTATAAATTTAATAATGCTAGACTTTTTTTTTATTTTTTTATATCAATAGAATTCAATGGTGAAGATCAAACTTAAGAATGTTGAATGAACTTCATTTATTTAAAAATTCAGTGTATAAATAATGAAAACTCTCTAAATGGAAATTTCCGGTTTTCGGATTTTCCCGTTGGTTTGAAGGCAAGTCCCAACTGCATTCCGAATTTCAAGGCTCTACCTACGACGTCTGGAAGTACCCGTTTAATTTCGAGACAGACATGGAAAAATAAGGGGCTTTATTACATAGGACTAGATTAAAAACCCGTCGATTGACGGCGAATTTTTAATGTATAAATTTAATAACGCTAGACTTTTTTTTTATTTTTTATATCAATAGAATTCAATGGTGAAGATCAAACTTAAGAATGTTGAGTGAACTTATTTATTTACGAAATTCAGTGTATAAATAATGAAAACTCTCTGAATGGAAATTTCCGGTCTTCGGATTTTTCGCGTTGGTTTGAAGGCAAGACCCATCGGCATGCCGAATTTCAAGTCTCTACGACGTCTGGAAGTACCCGTTTAATTTCTAAAACGACATGGAAAAATAAGGGGCTTTATTACATAGGACTAGATTAAAACCCCGTCGATTGACGGGCGAATTTTAATGCATAAATTTAATAATGCTAGACTTTTTTATTTTTTTAATTTCAATAGAATTCAATGGTGAAGATCAAACTTAAGAATGTTGAGTGAACTTATTTATTTACGAAATTCAGTGTATAAATAATGAAAACTCTCTGAATGGAAATTTCCGTCTTCAGTTTTTCTCGTTGGTTTGAAGGCAAGACCCATCGGCATGCCGAATTTCAAGTCTCTGACGTCTGGAAGTACCCGTTTAATTTCTAAAACAGACATGAAAAAAATAAGGGGTTTTATTACATAGGACTAGATTAAACCACGTCGATTGACGGGCGAATTTTAATGCATAAATTTAATAACGCTAGACTTTTTTTTTTTTTTTTTATATCAATAAAATTCAATGGTGAAGATCAAACTTGAATGAACTTATTTATTTAAGAAATTCAGTGTATAAATAATGAAAACTCTCTAAATGGAAATTTCCGGTTTTCGGATTTTCCCGTTGGTTTGAAGGCAAGACCCATCTGCATGCCGAATTTCAGGCTCTACGACGTCTGGAAGTACCCGTTTAATTTCGGAGACAGACATGGAAAAATAAGGGCTTTATTACATAGGACTAGATTAAAACCCCGTCGATTGACGGGCGAATTTTAATGCATAAATTTAATAATGCTAGACTTTTTTTTTTTTTTTAATTTCAATAGAATTCAATGGTGAAGATCAAACTTAAGAATGTTGAGTGAACTTATTTATTTACGAAATTCAGTGTATAAATAATGAAAACTCTCTGAATGGAAATTTCCGGTCTTCGGATTTTTCGCGTTGGTTTGAAGGCAAGACCCATCGGCATGCCGAATTTCAAAGTCTCTACGACGTCTGGAAGTACCCGTTTAATTTCTAAAACAGACATGAAAAAAATAAGGGGTTTTATTACATAGACTAGATTAAAAACCTCGTCGATTGACGGACAAATTTTAATGCATAAATTTAATAATGCTCGACTTTTTTTTTTTATTTCAATAGAATTCAATGGTGAAGATCAAACTGAGAATGTTGAGGAACTTGTTTATTTACGAAATTCAGTGTATATATAATGAAAACTCTCAGAATAATGTTAAACCTATGGCAGACGGAGACGCCCCTGAATGGAAATTTTCCGGTTTTCGGATTTTTTCCGTTGGTTTGAAGGCAAGACCCATCGGCATGCCGAATTTCAAGTCTCTACGACGTCTGGAAGTACCCGTTTAATTTCTAAAAACGACATGGAAAAATAAGGGGCTTTTATTACATAGGACTAGATTAAAACCCCGTCGATTGACGGGCGAATTTTAATGCATAAATTTAATAATGCTAGACTTTTTTATTTTTTAAATTTCAATAGAATTCAATGGTGAAGATCAAACTTAAGAATGTTGAGTGAACTTATTTATTTACGAAATTCAGTGTATAAATAATGAAAACTCTCTGAATGGAAATTTCCGGTCTTCGGATTTTTCGCGTTGGTTTGAAGGCAAGACCCATCGGCATGCCGAATTTCAAGTCTCTACGACGTCTGGAAGTACCCGTTTAATTTCTAAAACAGACATGAAAAATAAGGGGTTTTATTACATAGGACTAGATTAAAACCACGTCGATTGACGGGCGAATTTTAATGCATAAATTTAATAACGCTAGACTTTTTTTATTTTTTATATCAATAAAATTCAATGGTGAAGATCAAACTTGAATGAACTTATTTATTTAAGAAATTCAGTGTATAAATAATGAAAACTCTAAATGGAAATTTCCGGTTTTCGGATTTTTCCCGTTGGTTTGAAGGCAAGACCCATCTGCATGCCGAATTTCAAGGCTCTACGACGTCTGGAAGTACCCGTTTAATTTCGGAGACAGACATGGAAAAATAAGGGGCTTTATTACATAGGACTAGATTAAAACCCGTCGATTGACGGGCGAATTTTAATGTATAAATTTAATAACGCTAGACTTTTTTTATTTTTTTATATCAATAGAATTCAATGGTGAAGATCAAACTTAAGAATGTTGAGTGAACTTATTTATTTACGAAATTCAGTATAAATAATGAAAACTCTCTGAATGGAAATTTCCGGTCTTCGGATTTTTCGCGTTGGTTTGAAGGCAAGACCCATCGGCATGCCGAATTTCAAGTCTCTACGACGTCTGGAAGTACCCGTTTAATTTCTAAAACAGACATGAAAAATAAGGGGCTTTATTACATAGGACTAGATTAAAACCACGTCGATTGACGGGCGAATTTTAATGCATAAATTTAATAATGCTAGACTTTTTTAATTTTTTTATATCAATAGAATTCAATGGTGAAGATCAAACTTAAGAATGTTGAATAAACTTATTTATTTAAAAAATTCAGTGTATAAATAATGAAAACTCTCTAAATGGAAATTTCCGGTTTTCGGATTTTTCCCGTTGGTTTGAAGGCAAGTCCCAACTGCATTCCGAATTTCAAGGCTCTACCTACGACGTCTGGAAGTACCCGTTTAATTTCGGAGACAGACATGGAAAAATAAGGGGCTTTATTACATAGGACTAGATTAAAACCCCCCGTCGATTGACGGGCGAATTTTAATGTATAAATTAATAACGCTAGACTTTTTTTTTTTTTTTTTTTTATATCAATAGAATTCAATGGTGAAGATCAAACTTAAGAATGTTGAGTGAACTTATTTATTTACGAAATTCAGTGTATAAATAATGAAAACTCTCTGAATGGAAATTTCCGGTCTTCGGATTTTTCGCGTTGGTTTGAAGGCAAGACCCATCGGCATGCCGAATTTCAAGTCTCTACGACGTCTGGAAGTACCCGTTTAATTTCTAAAACAGACATGAAAAATAAGGGGTTTTATTACATAGGACTAGATTAAAACCTCGTCGATTGACGGACAAATTTTAATGCATAAATTTAATAATGCTCGACTTTTTTTTATTTCAATAGAATTCAATGGTGAAGATCAAACTTGAGAATGTTGAGTGAACTTGTTTATTTACGAAATTCAGTGCATAAAGAATAAAAACTCTCTGAATGGAAATTTTCGTTTTTCGGATTTTTCCGTTGGTTTGAAGGCAAGACCCATCGGCATGCCGAATTTCAAGTCTCTACGACGTCTGGAAGTACCCGTTTAATTTCTAAAACGACATGGAAAAATAAGGGGCTTTATTACATAGGACTAGATTAAAACCCCGTCGATTGACGGGCGAATTTTAATGCATAAATTTAATAATTTTAGACTTTTTTATTTTTTTAATTTCAATAGAATTCAATGGTGAAGATCAAACTTAAGAATGTTGAGTGAACTTATTTATTTACGAAATTCAGTGTATAAATAATGAAAACTCTCTGAATGGAAATTTCCGGTCTTCGGATTTTTCTCGTTGGTTTGAAGGCAAGACCCATCGGCATGCCGAATTTCAAGTCTCTACGACGTCTGGAAGTACCCGTTTAATTTCTAAACAGACATGAAAAAATAAGGGGTTTTATTACATAGGACTAGATTAAAACCACGTCGATTGACGGGCGAATTTTTAATGCATAAATTTAATAACGCTAGACTTTTTTTATTTTTTTATATCAATAAAAATTCAATGGTGAAGATCAAACTTGAATGAACTTATTTATTTAAGAAATTCAGTGTATAAATAATGAAAACTCTCTAAATGGAAATTTCCGGTTTTCGGATTTTTCCCGTTGGTTTGAAGGCAAGACCCATCTGCATGCCGAATTTCAAGGCTCTACGACGTCTGGAAGTACCCGTTTAATTTCGGAGACAGACATGGAAAAATAAGGGGCTTTATTACATAGGACTAGATTAAAACCCCGTCGATTGACGGGCGAATTTTAATGCATAAATTTAATAATGCTAGACTTTTTTTATTTTTTTAATTTCAATAGAATTCAATGGTGAAGATCAAACTTAAGAATGTTGAGTGAACTTATTTATTTACGAAATTCAGTGTATAAATAATGAAAACTCTCTGAATGGAAATTTCCGGTCTTCGGATTTTTCGCGTTGGTTTGAAGGCAAGACCCATCGGCATGCCGAATTTCAAGTCTCTACGACGTCTGGAAGTACCCGTTTAATTTCTAAAACAGACATGAAAAAATAAGGGGTTTTATTACATAGGACTAGATTAAAACCTCGTCGATTGACGGACAAATTTTAATGCATAAATTTAATAATGCTCGACTTTTTTTTTATTTCAATAGAATTCAATGGTGAAGATCAAACTTGAGAATGTTGAGTGAACTTGTTTATTTACGAAATTCAGTGTATATATAATGAAAACTCTCAGAATAATGTTAAACCTATGGCAGACGGAGACGCCCCTGAATGGAAATTTTCCGGTTTTCGGATTTTTCCGTTGGTTTGAAGGCAAGACCCATCGGCATGCCGAATTTCAAGTCTCTACGACGTCTGGAAGTACCCGTTTAATTTCTAAAACGACATGGAAAAATAAGGGGCTTTATTACATAGGACTAGATTAAAACCCCGTCGATTGACGGGCGAATTTTAATGCATAAATTTAATAATTTTAGACTTTTTTTATTTTTTTTTAATTTCAATAGAATTCAATGGTGAAGATCAAACTTAAGAATGTTGAGTGAACTTATTTATTTACGAAATTCAGTGTATAAATAATGAAAACTCTCTGAATGGAAATTTCCGGTCTTCGGATTTTTCTCGTTGGTTTGAAGGCAAGACCCATCGGCATGCCGAATTTCAAGTCTCTACGACGTCTGGAAGTACCCGTTTAATTTCTAAAACAGACATGAAAAAATAAGGGGTTTTATTACATAGGACTAGATTAAAACCACGTCGATTGACGGGCGAATTTTAATGCATAAATTTAATAACGCTAGACTTTTTTTTATTTTTTTTTATATCAATAAAATTCAATGGTGAAGATCAAACTTGAATGAACTTATTTATTTAAGAAATTCAGTGTATAAATAATGAAAACTCTCTAAATGGAAATTTCCGGTTTTCGGATTTTTCCCGTTGGTTTGAAGGCAAGACCCATCTGCATGCCGAATTTCAAGGCTCTACGACGTCTGGAAGTACCTGTTTAATTTCGAGACAGACATGGAAAAATAAGGGGCTTTATTACATAGGACTAGATTAAAACCCCGTCGATTGACGGGCGAATTTTAATGCGTAAATTTAATAATGCTAGACTTTTTAAAATTTTTTAATTTCAATGAATTCAATGGTGAAGATCAAACTTAAGAATGTTGAGTGAACTTATTTATTTACGAAATTCAGTGTATAAATAATGAAAACTCTCTGAATGGAAATTTCCGGTCTTCGGATTTTTCGCGTTGGTTTGAAGGCAAGACCCATCGGCATGCCGAATTTCAAGTCTCTACGACGTCTGGAAGTACCCGTTTAATTTCTAAAACAGACATGAAAAAATAAGGGGCTTTATTACATAGGACTAGATTAAAACCACGTCGATTGATGGGCGAATTTTAATGCATAAATTTAATAATGCTAGACTGTTTTTATTTTTTTTATATCAATAGAATTCAATGGTGAAGATCAAACTTAAGAATGTTGAATGAACTTATTTATTTAAGAAATTCAGTGTATAAATAATGAAAACTCTCTGAATGGAAATTTCCGGTCTTCGGATTTTCCCGTTGGTTTGAAGGCAAGACCCATCGGCATGCCAAATTTCAAGTCTCTATGACGTCTGGAAGTACCCGTTTAATTTCGGAGACAGACATGGAAAAATAAGGGGCTTTATTATTACATAGGACTAGATTAAAACCCGTCGATTGACGGGCGAATTTTAATGCATAAATTTAATAATGCTAGACTTTTTTAAAATTTTTTTAATTTCAATGAATTCAATGGTGAAGATCAAACTTAAGAATGTTGAGTGAACTTATTTATTTACGAAATTCAGTGTATAAATAATGAAAACTCTCTGAATGGAAATTTCTGGTCTTCGGATTTTTCGCGTTGGTTTGAAGACAAGACCCATCGGCATGCCGAATTTCAAGTCTCTACGACGTCTGGAAGTACCCGTTTAATTTCTAAAACAGACATGAAAGAATAAGGAGCTTTATTACATAGGACTAGATTAAAACCACGTCGATTGACGGGCGAATTTTAATGCATAAATTTAATAATGCTAGACTGTTTTTTATTTTTTTTATATCAATAGAATTCAATGGTGAAGATCAAACTTGAATGAACTTATTTATTTAAGAAATTCAGTGTATAAATAATGAAAACTCTCTAAATGGAAATTTCCGGTTTTCGGATTTTTCCGTTGGTTTGAAGGCAAGACCCATCTGCATGCCGAATTTCAAGGCTCTACGACGTCTGGAAGTACCCGTTTAATTTCGGAGACAGACATGGAAAAATAAGGGCTTTATTACATAGGACTAGATTAAAACCCCGTCGATTGACGGGCGAATTTTAATGTATAAATTTAATAACGCTAGACTTTTTTATTTTTTTATTTCAATAGAATTTAATGGTGAAGATCAAACTTAAGAATGTTGAGTGAACTTATTTATTTACGAAATTCAGTGTATAAATAATGAAAACTCTCCGAATGGAAATATCCGGTTTTCGGATTTTTCCGTTGGTTTTGAAGAGCAAGACCGTCTGGAGTACCCGTTTAATTTCGGAGACAGACGTGAAAAAATAGGCGCTTTATTATATAGGATTATCAATTGATTAATTTTATTTTTGGTAAAGTGTTTAGTAGACAATATTGTAGTATTTTGAACATTTTGTTGTCCTTTGATTAAAAAAGAGATAAAATATATAATAAAACATTTTCAATTTTAATTGAAATCAATAACGGCTGATCAATTTCACAATGGGTTAATTACTTAATTGTATTAATTTCTGTGCAATTACAAACATTTTTGGTTCTTTAATGATAATGATTTAATTATCAATCAATTGATTTTATATTTTGGTAATGTATATTTAGTAGTCAAAATGTAGTATATTGGAAATTTGTTTCTCCAACTTAAAAAAAAGAAAATATCGAAAGCGATAATTACTTTTGATCAATATAATAATGATTCGTTATCAATCAAATGATTTTATTTGTTATGTACAGTTAGTTTAATAGAGAATAGACAATAAATAAACAAAAATCGGCAATAGTTAGAAGTTTGGAAGGGAGAAAAAATTCCATTCCTTCAAAAAAAGAGAAAAACGTTCTTCTTTAGTTTCTTATAAAATATACAGTGCGAGTCAAAAGTCTTTGTCTTTCGCAAAAATCCTCGGACACGTCGATTTCATTTTTCAAAAAGAAGACACCTTTTTCTGTCGAAATTTTGTTTCGATGTTTTGTTTTCACAAATGACGTCGCCATATTTTTAAATGGTAACCTTAGTTTTTTTACTGAAAATGAAAGATCAAGTGGCCTTTAAATAGAAATGTCAAAATTTTGACAGGTCCCATAAAAAAATTTTCGATGAAAAATTTTGGATATTTGTTGTTGAATAATCGAAGGACATTTGCGTGTGTTCTATTATTTTCACCGCATTTCACTTAACTTTACCATCTTACTTTCAAAGCGAAAAGATAAAAGGAATTATTCTTTGATAATTAATGACAGAAGTTAACTTGATGAAAAGGTGCTTTGAGAATTTCAAAGTCAGAAGTGGGGGGAAGACAGTTTGAACACTTAATTTAATCTGTGTTTTCTAAAATGTATAAACAATTTAGCATTCAAAAAGTAAATTTTGACATTTTTATTTAAAGGACCACTTGATCTTTCATTTTCAGTGAAAAAAAACTAGGTTACTATTTAAAAATATTGTGACGTCATTGTGGAAAACAAAAACCGTCGAAACAAAATTTCAACAGAAAAATTAAATCGACGTGACGAATTTACTTAAGACTTTTGACTCGCACTGTATCCCCACGTAGACTGACGCCTGCGCAACCCTTGTCGTAACTTTTATATTTTGCTCTGCCTCAAGCTGCTTATGTTTAAGATACATTTTGGTTTGTCTTTGTAGGTACTGTGGAACACTTTCTATTTCCGTGGCTCTGACTATGACATTTACCTTTGCGGTGACTGTTACAATTGCCCGTCCTATTTTAAAACCATATCGTTGGTTTCTGTCTCATCTCTCGCGTAAACGGTTCAAACATTTTTTAATAATAGGAGGTAGAGGCTTGAACCTTCCTTCTTTTCAATAATTTCATATGGCCCAAAGGCATTCCCGCTCTTTATTTAGGTTCCTCATCTTTCTGTGGAACCCCTGCTAACGGAGTAACCGCGTCATGAGTACCAACTCAACCAATGCTTGGTTTTCTTTTTTTTTAAATGTTGCGTAGTGTTTGTCACCAAACTTTTAGTTTTCCAGATATCTTTTAATTGTTTCAGATCCTTTGCCTTAATATATCATGAGATGTTCATGAGTACTCAACGTCTCCTCTTTATCGACCTCCCACTTCATACATATACTATCCAGTTACCAACGACGATTTTTCGTTGGTGGTGTTTCTTCTCTTAGAAATTCTTACCCCGCATTATCTTTTGGAATATTCGGTTGTAAACGGTTACCCATATAATAAAAATAATTAATATGTACTAAACACAGCTAATGACTTGAAATAACATGTTACAAAAATACATGTTAAATTATTTCAAGTAGCTTTATAACAGAGCTTCGAAGTATGTGTAATTTTTACAGATAATTACCTATATCTTCTAAAATACCTTTTGAAGCTCTTGATGAGATATTTTCGAACCTTAAAGAAAATATATATATTCTTTGAAACACCCTGTATAATCGAAATTATTTTTAAAACTTGCACCCAGTAACTATACTAATTAGACAATTTTAAAAAGTTATAACTTTTTTATTAATTAAGTTATCTTCCGATGTCAGAAGTTTGCGCCACCCTGTATAAAGAAACAAAACGAGAGCGGTTGTAATTGTTTTTTGTTGCTGGCTAGCTAGATTAGGTGACGTGAGACAATAATACTTTGCGCAGAAGTTTCACTGGGTGTCGGAACGTTTGAAATCGATGATCCTATGGGAATCGCGTGCAGTATCCACGCGCAAAAATATTATTCATGACTTGAGCGGAGCGCTTATAGTGAGCTTACTATTTCTTAGCAGCGGCATTTCGCGATATATCGTACAATCGGAAATCGACGAATTTACTTTAGCTACTCCTGGCTGCGCGTGGGTAAAGCGCGAACCCTAATTAAGACCAAAATTATCACTCACAGCAATTTCTGTATGAACGCATTGAATATACAGTATAAGTAGGCGTAGGAAAATAATAAAACAAAACACTACTCTGTGGAACCAACGTTACACATTCAATATACAAGGTGCGTCAAATAAGAATTGTTTTTTCTTCATATTAATACCGTAAATGCGCAGCCACGGAACTTTATTCTAAGGATAACTAATAATGATAACCATGATTTATACAAGGAAATAAAAAACAATTGTCATTTTTGTTGCTATGAATAAATCATGGTTCGTTGGATTATGTCACGAAACTATATAGTAGATTAAATAAAATACGTATAAGTAGGCGTAGGAAAATAATAAAACAAAACACTACCCTGGGGAATCAACGTTTCACACTCAATATACAAAGTGCGTCAAATAACTATTTTTTTATATACGTAGTTGTCCGATATTGTAAACGTATGGGGACCGAACGGCGACTTACCGCTCGATTTGGCTCTGCGAGCAAACAACTCGAGCATAGCAACTACTCTGGTGCAACACAACGCCGACATCAACATTCGTGACAATCTTGGCGAAACTCTTCTGCACCGCGCTATCAAACGCGACGACTCATTTTCGGCGCTCTTCCTCCTCGACAACAACTGTGATGCCACCTTAACGACGCGGTAACGCCCCACCGACGACGAAACATCTCGCAAACTAAGCGTTTTTCTTTCAGGACCGGCAACGATTCGGCTCTCCATTACTCGCGGGCAGTAACGACATAGAAGACTTGAATAAAATCGCCGAAAAATTAATCAACAAAATGTTGGAACCAACTCATAAAACCGCCAGGGACTGTAAGAACTAACCTCAAACTCGCACATTTTTAAATCGCGGTCCGTTTCAGCACCGCATTGCACATCGCAATCATGGCGAATAACCGACCGATATTTAGTTTCCTTCTGTCTCAACCCAACGTCGACATCAATTTGAAGGACATTGAAGAGCACTGCGCTTTGTACTACGCGCTACTTAAATATGAAGCGGGTGACAACGAAGAGAAAACAGTTACGTTTTGCAGCTATTGCAAAAGAAAGACGTACAACCGAATCCGGTCTACTCTCAAACCGAACAATCTTTGCAGACGCTTATTATGATGGAATCTAAAGCCGCGTCTTTTGTTTCTGTGCGATTACGTGCACAACCTCAATCACGTCAACCTCGAAGGCGAAACCTCTTTTGCACACGGCCTGCACCAGCGATGCGGTGACGTTTGCGCCAAGCTTTTGTCGTTGGGAGCAAATTCAAACGCCGTAACGAGCGAATTGCGACAAACTCCTCTACACTACGCCGTTTGCTTAGCAACTCGGACGATTGCGTTAAGGAGTTTATCTCGTTCAACGCCGACGGAGTTGTTAATTTTAATTTGAAAGATGGTAACGGAGAGACGCCTTTGAGCTTAGCTCTTATCGAAGGTTTTAACGAGCTCGTGCCGGTCTTGATTAAGGGAAGGCCGACGTTAACGTCCGCAACGCCAAGGGACTTCACTTTGTTGCATCAGGCAATTCTAAAGGAGGATCGAAGACTGCGATTTTCTACTCGACAATGGCGCAGATATGAACGCTAAGTGAGTCGAGGGTGTGTGGTGTACGGATCGCTGAGCCTTTTTGTAGGACGTCCGAGTACGAGTCGCCACTGCAGTTGGCGATTCACTGTCGGCTCGGCGATGTCGTGGACGCTTTGTGTCTGCGCGGTGTCGATATGTCAGCTTTGGATCGGATCGGCAATTGTCCGCTGTGGGCCGCCCTTGATTCGGGGCAAGAAAATATTGCGAGTATTTTGGTCCGGCACGGGGTCGATACAGATTGTTGGGGTTCCGGTCGGAGGGCTGTCAGCAGACGTTGCTCCATAGGTAAGTTGTTTCCTATAAGCCTGCTAGTTAAATTTAAGCAGGTTTACAGGAAACTAAGGTGTAATCAATATAATCAATTTTTGCGTTTTGGTCTAAACAAAAGTTTTTTTTTCAGGGCTATCGATGACAACAAAGAAGCGATCGCAATATTTTTGATTAAAGCAAGCTGTGATTTAGATTCGCCAAGGATGCCCGGACCGAACGGCGAGGGCGGCGACGAGGCCAAAGATAAGGCGTCCCCTTTACACTTATGCTGCCAGTGGGGTTTGGATACGGTGGTGCGGGCGCTGATCGAACACGAGGCCAACATCAACTGCCAGGACGCCGATCGCAAGACGCCATTGCATGTGGCCATCGAGAATCAACATTCCGAAATTATTTCGTTGCTGTTGCAAGTGCCGAATATCGATTTAAGTTTACGCGACAAAATCGGTTACAGCCCGTTCGCGGCCGCTTTAACTCATAGAAATAATAAAGCGGCGAAAGCTATTCTGCATCGGTTACCAACAGCTGCCGAGCAGGTATCTTAGTGTTACATCTACTGCGAATTAGTGTTGTCTAAATTAGGGCCTTGATTGGAAATGTTATCATAACGTTTCGCTAACGCTAGTTGTAAACACCTTCAGAAGTCCTTCCATCTCCGACGTTTGTACTGATTTAAAGTGGGCAGATCTTGCATCGCGCCGGTCAAATGACGAATGATCGTACGATCTATACGGATGTTCTTGAGGATTGGATTACAGATCTATTAATCCGAATCCGGCGCGCCATCTTGGAAATGGAAAGGTGCCCACTTTCGTTATCGAAATTCCTAATCTATACAACACTAGTTCACAAACAGACCGCGTAATGTTATTCGCGTTTGATTTTTTTAGTTTGACGCCAAAGGTTACAACTTCCTGCACACTGCGATCAAGAAGAACGATTTAGAAAGTTTCTTGTTCCTCCTATCGATCGAGGTAGACGTCAATTCCCGCATCCAAGATTCGACTTTGACTCCACCTTTGCACCTGGCAGCTCAATTTAGCGACGAAACGGTCGTCAGGAGTTTGATTTCGCCGGGCGCGAGTCAAAGACTTGGACGCGCAGAAGTAAGTGTAACTTTTTTTTTTAGTGTCTATGTTCGGTTTCCTCAGACAAACGGCGCTACACGTTGCCAGCGAAGCGAACAACCCGTCCGTTATCGCAGCTTTAATACAAAATCACGTCGATTACAATGCGTGCAACAACAATGGCGACAACGCACTTCATATAGCGGTGAGAGAAGGGCATTTAAACGTGGTGAAGGCGCTGTTGATCGAGTCGCAAATCGACGCAGAACACGTTAATCTCAAAGGGCGGAATCCGTTGCACGAGCTCTGCCGGTGTGGGAAAGAAAACGCTGCCGCCATTTGCGAGTTTTTCTTGGAATGCATGCCCGAATACCCCATAAACAAACCCGACGTTGACGTGAGTATCCCGCACCGGTTCGACGAGTACTTTTGATTGTTGGTTTCAGGGCAACGCACCTCTGTTGTTGGCGTACATGAAAGGTAACGGGAATTTGTGCCGAGTACTCGTCAAAGCGAACGCCTGTTTGGCGGCAGAAACAACGATCGCGTTACGATATTTAATTATCGTTGCGTCCAAGCAGCTTGCACAACTGCCTGACCAGTTATCGCAGCAAGCCTGGACTCAGACCGATATGTGGCCAGGAGGCGCAAAATTTTTCAATTACCGTACGAAAGCATCATTGCAGACATTCGGTCGTATTTTATGCAGCAAGTGTTCCGATCAGGAGGTGCCTATAATTAAGTTTGGCGAAAACAAGCCGGGCGCGTGTGTCAAAATTTGTTTCGACGTAATAGCTCGACGGCAGCCAAGTTGTCCGTTACAATAATTTTGTTATAAGAATGATTTTATATTGATTTTATCAAAGCATTTATTTTCTTGTTGCTTCTATTTCAATTTTTAGATTTTACCGAATATACGGATGAGCATTTATAATAAATTTCTGTATGTAAGCTTCCTGTTTGGGTGTGGACGTGCCTGATGGTGGTTCAATCAGAAACTGTTGCTGTTGGTCCCAATCTGGTGTGAGGGTTGCCCTCTCGCGCTGAAAATGCTTATAGTAATAAGAGAGTGAGAAAGAAGAGACTTCGGATGTCGTCAATCACGCTATTTAGCAGTAGTCTCGCTTAATAATAAGTAATTTATACTGTAATAACGCACCCGGATTTACAGTTAAGCATTAGCAACACGAATCCTAGTTTTAACGCTCCAATTGAGGATTGTCTGATAAGAACACTCGTGTACATATATCACTACACACGGTAATTTATCTGTTCGAACATGCAACGACACTGACGCCCAAACTAATTTATCGAACAGGGGTAAAGTACCTCCCGCAAACCCAAAAGGCCTTTGATTTCGCGACAACCGCCTCAAATTGAAGCGCACAAGCCCGTATTGAGCTGATTATAAACTCTCAGTTGTCGAGTGTACCACCGGGTTTTACTTAAGACTAAAAGATCAAAGCCGTTTCATGTCGTATGTTCATGAGCTTCACACGCATTAACAATAAATAAGATACTTATACACTAAGACCCAGCTGTAGTTTGGTGAACGAAGTCCCGAGGGTAGAACGTTCAGCTAGCGACGAGATCGACAGCCATTAGTTATGCACATAGGATTCTTCTTGGGAAAGTGTTCGAAAAGAACTGGAAGTCGCTAGGCTCCCTCGTTCAAACCACCCCCTATCTGGTAGACGCGGCACCCACCGGTTTCCCGCAGCTGTCCGATATCAATAACCGTGGTGTAGTAACCTCAATCGAAAAGGAAAGTCTTAATCGGCCACTTGAACACCCCAAAAGGTTATCCAGATATAACACGCAGAGAAAATAAAAGGTAACGTCTTGAAAAGTTCCACGCGGCATTTAAAATTTATGCAAAGGAATAGAGGAAAGAACGGGTACTCACGGTAGGTCCAGACGAAATACAACTTAACCAATTGTCATTGGAAATCTTTAACACTTTTAAACCATTTTCGTAATTTTTAAATAACGATTCACGCTAAACACTACCCCTTTTTAGCAACAAGAAGAACGTAAAAGACAAAATTTTCAACCAATCGAAAATGCGCGCCTAACACGACCCCGTCACAACGTACCAATCGCGATACACGTTTTCTAAATTTATATTCCGTGCAACACATTGCTCACGACACTTGTTTTTCTCGGTTTATAAAATAAAACCGTAACAACTGATAATGAAGAACTTTCTAATACTCCTCCCGGTATTAAAGAGGTAGCAGACAATGTGGTTCTGGATTTGTTACTTGCTAAATCCAGAAAAATATGTTTAAAATGGCGTCGACTTAAAAAAAGCAACAAAATGTGCTTTTAGTATATTTTGCGGAAATTTCCAGGTCTTTCTACACTTTGGTCATTTTATTCTATACTGAAAGCAACTTTATGTGTAAAAATAACATATATTGGCAAGTTTGTAATAATTATTGTAATCAGTTCTTTCACAATTATAGGTTAGGTAAGATTTACTCCAACAGTTTTAGAAAATTTTGCCTTATATTTAGATTCTACAATTTAATTTATATATTTTCTGAAACAAATTTGATTTTTTAAGAATAATAATTTGTAGTGATTCTCATCTCACTTCTCATGCATAATTTCGTACCGTTTAAACCGGGTGTAAAGTGAATCATTAAATATTCAATTCAATATTTATTTTGTCTTAAAATTTCTATAACAAAAGATTCAGTTTTTTCTTCACAAAAATAAACAAAACAACATAATATTTCATTAAATTATAATTCAACTAATCCCTGTTTCCTTCTTCAACCTTCCATCCCTTTCTTCTCTAAACTTTCAGTATTTTTCTTTCCTCTCCTCCATCCCTTTCCTCCTCTCCAACACTTCCCTCATCCATTGTTTTCCTTCCCTTTCTCTCCTAGTAGTAACTTCCATTCCTTTTCCTCATGTCTTGTTTCCTGCATCCCTCTTTTATATGTATTATATTTTCCCATTCATCCCCACACAACCTGCATAATCTCTCCTCATCACTCATCCAATATTTATTTTCCTTTTTCTTCATTACCCATTCTGAACCTTGCATCATTCTTATTTCATTCATTCCTTTTCCTTCTGTTATGTACCTTGGTGTCTTGTCTGTCATTATTTTTATGTATTTCTCGTTATATTTTCCTTCCTTTATTTTTGCCCTTCTTTCCTGCTTCTGAGTATCTTTATCTCTTGCAATTATTTCCTCTTCCATCTCCCCCTCTCTTAATCTCTTCTCTCGCGTATCCCACTCTTTCATAGTATTTTCTTCTTTCTTCTGCCCCATATTTTACCTTCTGTGCCTCGATCTCTTCCAAACTTCATAAAGTATTTCATTTTCCTTCCTACTTCCCATTTTTCTTCATACCTTACTGCAATTCTTCCTGCTTGTATCCTTATTTTTCTATTTCTAGCTCTTCTTCCACTATATACCCGGTGTCTCTTTCTCTAGTCCTAACGTCCACTTCCAGTATTTCTCCTGTATTTTCTCCAGCTCTTTGCCATTCCTCCAACCCCAAATCTCCGCTCCATACAGTACCACACTTCTACCAACTTTTCAAACATCCATCTCCTTTTCTCTATATCTTTACCAAATATCCTTTCCCTAACCCCCATACTTGTCCTACTATTCTATTTCCTTTCATTTTCATCTCTTTTATATGGTCTCCATCTTTGTTATCATATCTGATGTTGTAACCTAAGTATCTATACTTGTCTACTCTCTCTACCTCCTTCTCCCCCACCACCATTTCACCTCCTTTCGTCTTCCTTTTTCTTTTTTAAATTCCATAATTTTGCTTTTCCCGACATTTGCTGCTAGTTTTTATTTTCTAGGTATTTCTTCATAAATTTAACTACTCCTCTCATCTCTTCTTCATTTCTCGCTATTGCCACAATGTCATCCACGTATGCTAAAACCCATATCTTTTTCCTTCCTACTACTATTCCTCCTACTTGATTTTTTTCCATTTCCTCCTCAAGATCACTAATGTATATCGAGAATAAGATTGGGCTTAGCGGACATCCCTGTTTTAGTCCTTTTTCCGTCCTAAATTCTCTACCTAGCTTCCTCCCTACCCTCGTTCTACACCTTGTTTCTTCGTATATTTCCTCTATTGCATTTTTATATCTCTGTTTATTCCTACCTCCTCCATCCTTTTCCATAATCCCCTCTTTCCACATTATCAAATGCCGCTTTAATGTTTAGAAATATTGCGTACATCTTTCCTCCTTTCTTTGCTAACTCTTTATTAATTATGTGCTTTAATATGTATATATTGTCTATCGTTCCTCTTCCTATCCTAAATCCTGTTTGCCAATCCGGTATTACATTCTTTTCTTCTATTTCTTTTTCCAATTTTTTCTAACTATTTCCGCATATATCTTATAGCCTGCATTCATTATACTCACCCCTCTATAGTTGTTCTCTTTCTTCCTATCTCCCCTTGTAAATTGGGCATTGCCTCTCTCCATTTTTCTGAAACCCTTCTCCTTTCCATATTCTCTCGAATACTTCTCTTACTTTTTCTCTCATTCCTTCTCCGATGTACCTCCATTGTTCTCCTTGTATTCCATCCGTCCCTTCTGCTTTTCCTTTTTTACTTTATTTATTGCTCTCTCCATTTCTTCTTTTCCTATTCCACCCTCTCTGTGTCTTATCCTTTTTTCCAACTTCTTCATTTCTTGTTGTTTTTTCACTCTCTCCTACTAACTTCTTACAGTGTTCTTCCCATTTTTCCCCATCTATATTTGCTTCCATCCTTCCTCCTTTTTTCCTCTTTTTATTAATAAATTCCCATACCTGTCCTTCATTTTTAATTTCTCTAATCTTTATCTCGGTTTGTTTTTATGTTCTTCTTTATTTTTTACACATATTCCCTTAAAATTTTCTTTTTAACCTTTTGTATTCATCTATCTCTATCTTTCCTTTTTTCCATTTCCTTCTTCCTTTTCTTAATTCTTTTTCCCCTTCTCGCATTCTCCGTTCCACCAATCTTTTCTTTCCCTAATCCTTGTTTTCTTAATCTATACTTTATCTTCTCTGTTGCCAATTCCATCCTGGCTGTAATTTCTCCATCTCTTCCTCCACCTCTCCTTTAGTATTTACTTCCTCTTCCATTTCCTTTTTATATCTTTTTATACTCTCTTCAGTCCATACTTACTTTTTCTCTCCATACCTCTTTTTGTTCTTGTACCTTTTCTCTCCCTCTTCCATCATGACTACTTCTAGCGGCTGATGGTCCGATTCTATCTCCTCTCCTATTCTTAGTGTTTCTATGTCCTCCCATTTTTTCGTTTATAATCACATAATCTATTACTGACTGGCCTCTTTCTCCCACATATGTAAATTCCCTTTTCCTTCTTCTTCCAAATTTCCGTTCATTATTGTCCAACCTCTCTTCACATAGTTCTATCAAAATTTTTCCTTGTCCGTTTATTTTCTTATCCATTGATATCCTATTTCTTATCTCTCCATTTTTACTATTATTCCTCCCTCCTCTCCTCTCCTAGCATTCAAATCTCCTCCTATAATCAAATTGCCTTCTTTCTTCTATTGCCTGTTCTATATTTGCTTTTGTTGTGTCCATTTTCTTTCCATATAAATTTCATTAAATATAGGAAGTGCAAAAAACAACTTAAATTGATTAAAACAAATTTTATGTGAAAAGTTTGTTTTTAAATTGTTATTACGAAAGTAATTTTTAAAACAAGAAATTGTAATAACTGTAACCTACCAACCAACACCGTTCACCCTCGATAACATTTAAACTTGAAATTGATTGTCCTCATGAAGCGTTTTCGGCGATCTGTACACGAAAGTAGTTTCGGCGTTTTGTCCATGGATTCAGTTGGAGTTCGGGAAAGACCCTGGTTACAATCGCTAAGGCGTCGTTTTTATTTTTCGGCAATTTGTCCGACTTCGTATCAATCGATACAGTTAATTGCAAACGGAGTTTCCTTGCTGCACCCAGATGGGGCGGTCAGCAATACTCTGAACCATAGATATTTCATGCTCTGAACTAAACGAACTTGATAAAGAAAAAGTTAAGCATTAAAGATGAAAGAAAACTAGCAATGACTAATAAAAGTAGATTGAATACAAAAAGATACTATGACAGAAGTCACTGTAATTTAAATTATCTATAACTTTTATTTAAACGTGTGATCAACCTTATGTTTAATTAATGATTTATGTCTAGTAACCGATGCCTCTTTTTCTCATAAAAAATGCCGCTTAATATTATAGGTGGCATAGACAAAATAACAGGTAAACGCATTTCAAAGCTAACTAGATAAAATTATTAATTAAGATCTCACATATAATTATTATTTATGATTTTTTAAACCTCAATTTATAACATATAAAACAAAGCTGTACAATTACAAATAAAAACACATTGTTTCAGCTTTTATTTATAAAAAACAACAATAACAATATAAATTTCAATACTGTTAGTGTCACTATCTCAAAACTAAAAAGTATTATTGTCATCAGTTTAACCAAACCTTTACTAGAGAAATAGGGCAAAGGTCGACGATTAGATAAGCGGCGATCTCACAATTAAGCACGTTCCTTAACCACTTCGGCGCTCTTTCAAATAATCTTTTGAGACAACCGACAACCTGCGGCCATATTTCATCAGACGTATTACCACTAAAATTGTACAGAATATTGAGTTTCCGATAAAAATCTATGACCGGTCTTGTCAATCGATCGTAAATTTCTAATCGCTTTCAAAACGACTTCTGACGATCGCTGCGTATCTTTGTACCAAATCCTCACCGGTTACATCATCTTTGCCCTGTAAACATCTCGTTTCAGTTTGTTTCATATTTTAAATGACAACGCCTTATACAAAACTTTCGGCGCATTAAATCGATGTTGTAAACTCGTCCGCCGGTGTATGGACCCAACGATTGTTTGCCCTCGAAATTATCACATCAAATGGCACATCCAGATTTAGGACTAAATCTAAGTTGTGCGTTTCAGAGAGAGCTTCAGCTTGCAACAACGTACGCGGAAACCATCCAGCAACCATTCCTTGGGCTAATTTTTTTCGATTTGCTCGTTGACAAAGATGTCATGAGCACATCGGGCACCAACGCGCCCATGCCTACGTACTTGTTCGCTGCTTTTCCTATACCTATAAAATTGCATTAGCGAGACTTCTTTTGCTTTAGGTGTGGTCTCTACTTGTGTTGTTTTTTATTCGAGTCTAAGCTTATCGCCGACTGATATGTGGGCAAAGTTAAATTTGTTGATAATACGTGTTGATATCGTGCCCTGCCCGATGCGGGTGCTCCTAATATTAAAGTTTTAATTAATTTCGACATTTTCGGGCGAAAAACTTATTTTTATATCATTGAAACGTCATGACTTGGTGTTAGGTTAGGTTAGGTGAGGTGGGAGATAAGCTACAGGTGTTTATACAAGGTGTTGCTTTAGGTTTTGAATACTGAGTACGTTAGAATTATCGATTTTGAAATTACGCTTAATAATTTATACGCGTAGCTTACAAAAGAATAAAGTTCTTAATAAAATATTTATGCGATAGATAAAATGACGTCCGCCGTACGCGAGTATCTTAAACACTTCGTTCCATGGAATTCGATACCTCGCTGAAAGAGATCGGCATTGACCGAAAGGTCGCTACTATTTAGTGTATTTAAGTGTATTAAAAGATATTTTAACTTTCAGAGTTTTTGGTTGACTTGCTGCGTCCTAAGCTGGATAGCGTCCGGGTTATTGATGAAAGCCAGTTGGTACGATTTTCAGAACAACGCGATCAGTTTCGTCGTCGAGACGGATTATTTGGATTGGAACACAAAGTTTCCTTCGGTCGCAGTATGCGAAACCGACAATCAAGATAATATTGCAGCCACGACCGATTTATTGTTCGGCGATCCGCACGATTATAATCTCGACGAAATGGTCAACGAGTTAGTGTTCTTTCGCGGCCTGACTTATTACGTGCTTCAGCTGTGCGGCCTGAATTCGGCTTCCAATGCTCAATGCATCAAGAACAATTTCAGCCAATTTGAAAGCTACGTAAGCAGGGCTTCGCACTTATTTCTATTTTAATTGATTGTCGTTACTGTATTTTTAGGTGCGGTCCGATTGTCCTAATCTATTTAACAAATGTCTTTGGAACAAGGTGAGTTTGATTGTTGCATGTACTTCTCCAAAATCAGCACGGAGTTGGGTACCTGTTATATAATTAACTCTTCAAGCAAAGTAAGTTGGAAGTTAAAAAAACAATTAACACAATAAGATAAACTACCTCTATTCCTCTTTTTGACCAGCATTCGTTTTCTCCCAAACTTACATCCCATCAATAACACTTTCTGGCTATGATCACATTGAGAACTCTTAAATTTTTAAATTTATTAATTTTGTTTAAAAAGTCGAGTTATTTTCCTAACACCAAAACAAAGGTTTTTGAAAATGTTGATCATACGACTCTTTTATTTAAAAAACGAATAAATAATAGCATTGAGACCCAAAATCACTAAAAATTTTATAATTGTTATTTCTTTTAAGAAAGTCTAATTTTTCAAAACTTATATGAGTTTTATTTCAAATCTTAAGTTACTTTCCCTAACACTGTTTAGAAAATGTTAATCATTAAACTTGTTGGACCTCTTATTTAAAAAACGAAACTCAAATATTAAATAGCTAAGTTGGCTGTGATGACATTGAGATTCAAAAGGTCTTCTTGGAAAAATTTGCATACTTTTAAGAAAACTTAATTGCATCGAAACTTTTGCCGTAGTAGGTTTAGAAAACAAAAAATAACGTAAAATATGTTGTAAAGTACTATACATAGACACAACTAGAAATCGTAGAAAGCACGAAGTAATCTGTTAATAGTCGATAGATGGCGCACACTGAAGTGACACGCACGCCATCTACCATAAACCAGTTTCCTACAATTTTTAGGGGAAAAGAAACCTCACTATAAGATGATCTCGAATCATCGTAACGGTCCCGGCACGTTCTACGTCGAGCTCTTCGATTCAACAACGTATGATAAACGAGTTGTTAGAAGAACCGTTTTAACGACATAATGTTATAGGTGTACATCCTCAGTCAACACGACGTACCTTCTTTGATCAGTTTCAATCCGACGTCATACAGATATCTCCGCACATACATTTTCGCCGCTTCATTTCGCTGAAAGAAATCGCGAATCAACCGGAAGTACGCGACGTGAATGTCAATCAACGGAAGTGTCGTTTCGCCGAAGAATCTTATCTGGACGTGTATAAATATTACAGTTATAGCGCTTGAATGTGCAATGTCGCAAAGATGCTCAGATAAAATGTGCAACTGCACGCACCATTACATGCCGAACACAAACATCTCGCTGCAGTGCGACTTGGTCGGTCTTCAGTGCTTGAATGATCACTACAGCGATCTCGCCGTGTTGAAAGCGTATTGGGCCAGCCGGCCCGGGTTGGTCTGTTTTGCATTCCCAGCTGCACCGACATCGAAATGACAATCATCAGGGACGAAAAGTTTGGGTAAGAAATGCGCGCGGATTGATGGACGCTCGCTTACGAATTATTTTAGAATTTACGAAGACGTGGGCATTGTTGAGATTGCTTTGGAGCGTTTGCCGACTGAACGTTTCAAACGCAACGTCGTCAGAGGAAAATTAGACTTAGTTGGTTTGTATATCGTTGAATTTTGATCGTAAAAGCAATTTGTTCATTACAGTTTCCATGGGCGGTAGCGCCAGTCTTTTCGTGGGAGCAAGCATCTTGAGCTTCGTCGAAATAATCTATTTCTTCACCCTACGGGTCGCTAACAATCGTAGGACAGCGACCAACAAAATCACGCTGCCTTACACCATTAATCTTTGATCGGTACGTGACACCGCAACCGTTTTTAAGACATCCGGTCAAAGGGCATTCGAGAGATTATCGCGTCTAGACGTTAATGTATTTTAGGGGCGTGCACATCGAAGACGCGCGGAAATAAATATTTAATGCTCGATCTCTAGGAAGACCTCGCTTTAAGAAAACAAAACCAAAACGAAAGTCTAACCGCAGGGGACTTTGATCGTAGATTTTTTATGGGAGTTTCCTAAGAATGCACGCTCCAACCGATTAAATCCACGGCGTGACGTTGACTTTATCACGTTTCGTTGCGGTTTAAACGCTCGCGCTGCCCTGTCCGAGCGTCAGTTAAACGCCGCCAACGCAACATTAACTATTGAATCTCGAGAATATGAAAAATAATCTTGTTTCTATTAAAAGTGTTCGAACCGATTTCAATTTAAATAGTTAAGTTTTTCGCTTTTTGTGATAATAAACAGGTACGTTTGCGTGGCAAAACCGCAAAAGGTTATAATCGGCATTTTGTTATTTTTATCATTCTTGCAGATCTCACAATGTCAAGCATAATAACCCAGCAACAGATGCACTTAGAAAAGAAGCGCCAGAAGTTGACGAGGACGTCTTCGATCGATCGCATCATCCAGTTCAACATGTACATTTGCTCGCAGAATTTTTACATCCTTCCTGCCATAATCTCTTGGTTAAAGTCCTCAGACGATACTCCAATCTTACGTCGACAAATACACCAACATGTTGAAATCGATCGCTTCAACTTCTTAGTTCTCGCGTTAAACACCATCGCTCGATGTTACCTGCTTGTACCGAATCCATCGAAAACCAAAACTCACCGCTTTTGCGTATATTTAGGCTTGATCGTGATTTTGCGCAATTATTCGCATGCTTGTACGTGTTTATTAATTATTACGATCGATAGGCGTTGGGTTTTGATCGCGTGCATACACTTAATATCGCACCTAAATTTAATGTTATCGTTGCATTATTTGAAGACTGAAAAGAAAACAAAAATTATTGATGCGCTTGTATTAATTATTTTGTTTATAGGTATAGGTTTATTTATTTTGTACTAAGATTGTTTCTACTTATAATACAATAAACGTTTATCGATGTTATGCAAGTATTTCTATAAGTGTATACCTAGGGTCTACGACCAATTTTATAATTGCGAATTAAGTAGATTTGTTTGTTGCAACATCGGGCACTGATAAAATGTTGTGCAACGAAATCTTAAATAATTTAAAAGAAAGAGTCATCAGTTTTAGTATTATGTTACTAGGCCCGGACTTTAATCTCTTTACAATTAATTTAACCATAACTATCGGTCGGATAAATTAATTATTTGTAATATAAGTACAAGTGTTTATTATTGAGGTGTTAAAAAAAGTTAAACACAACTCAAATCAGATCAAAGTCCGGTTCTGTCTTAAACCTAGTTTAAACAAATGCAGCTGGTAAGTAAGTTTTCGCAAACAGAACAACTGTCCTACACGAGATGGAGGTATTGCCGATGACGGAGCAAAGTTTTCATTATTAAAAATTATAACTTTGTTACTCATTATTTATTATTCATAAATCACTGATAAAATTAATGTCCGCACTTTAAACCAATTTGTTCTGCAACTTAGTTCTCTATAATTCAATAAACTAATACGATGGCTGTTACAATTTGAATAGTTGCACATACTTCAAAGATGGCGCTCCAATTATTAATAAATAAATACAATTTATTTTGTTGATGTTCAACATAACCTAGAAACTTAAACCAACTATAAATGTGTTACAAGTGCGATCACTTAATAAACACATAAAACACACGCTCGGACTGTTTAAATATAAACGTGGAAACTTACACACTTCGACCCATCTTCTGAATTCGCACATTCAAAGACACCGAAAACGTCTACGCCACAACATCCTCCAGTCGATGCCAGCGTTCCCCAAAGACTTATACACCCATACTAAACCACACATACAATTCTCACCGAAACCAATTTCAACGAAATTTGATCGAAACTGGCGAACGAAATCGGCAGTTGAAATCACCGATTGCTTTAAAAGCTGCCCTTACTTATTATGCCGAAACAATATCGACGTGTCCATACTGCTTCGCAAGTTGGTCGACGGTTTGATGGATCGGCAAGATCTTAGTGACGCTTAACTTATCTGATCTCTTAACGTGTTTACAAACACTACCTTCTTGCGACTGTGATACTTCTCATAATCTCTATGATCTGTGGAGCTTCCTTGATGACGTGTGCTGTTGAGAGCAAACTAATGGTCCACAGATACTTTATTTCTTCGCCCATCATTGGTACAATTTAAACTTAGGTAAATAACCTTCAATGATTTAATCTATTTATAAGGCTGATGGTTTTTCAGCAAAATTAAGTTTGTATTACTTGGGAAAATTTATAGATCGCATTTTCGCAGAGGATTCAAAATTTAAACAAAACTCAAGTTTTACATTTGCTTTTTATGTAAAATGTCATAAACGAACAAACCGACGCTTGAATGTCAAAGCCTCGATAAATTCATTAATGAAAATGAGTATTGATGAAATCGCTGTCGCATCTATAGCTTTCGCTCGGTTTGAAAGCACTGTGAAACTGCAAACGACCGCAACCGTAATCATTCAGAAACTAAAGAGGCTTTGCATTATGCCAACGATGTTTGCTTGAGCAAAGTGTTAAATGTAAGTTTTACAGCGATGATGACTTTTATCTTCAGCCTCGAATAGATGTAATGATGGAGCTTGTATTGTTTGTTACTTTATGTATTTACAGGGAAGTTATGTAATTACTTGGTGAGATTTGTGAAAGAATGGTCGGAAAGTCTGATAGGTTAACTAGAGCACGCTTGGTGCAACTTTATTTTTATATAAACGTGTGCAGAAAAACGTTATGTCGATTTTAGTTTTGAGAGCGCTTCATTGAAAAGCACATCGATCAATTGAGCGCTGATGAAATGGCAATTAATCATCGCGATGGGATTTTTCAAAAGTCAAACGCTAATTTGTCAAGCCAATTTTGCGCCATGATGGAACAGTTGAAAGTTGAAATGGCAAGCGCCAATTTAAATTACGACACGGCTATTTTGAAAGTATTTGTAATTGGCAAGTGGAATATTTAACTTTGTGTGGTTTTTAGGGTGCTGAGGTATTCGTCAGATGCTTTGCTTTGTGGATCAGCTCATGGACTTGTTGGATCATTTGGTTCCGAAATTGATAGGTTGTCGAATGTATGCTGTATTCTGCATGCCGCCTCTGCTTGGAACTACATTGCAGTTTTTTCATGCGGATTCGCTGAAGAAAATCTGTCAAAAGATTAATGCCCAGATTGCCGATGTCGGTTGTACGCTTGAAGCGATTATAGAACGGTTGATGCTTGCCTTGACTATGTTCGATTTCGACCCCAAGCCGAGCATTTTTCAAAGTGTCTATGAAGAGATAAGTACAGATCGTCAGAGGAAGGAGTTTGTGAAATACCCCTCGATGTTTACCCAGTGTCCTAAATTTTAAGCTTAATAAACATTTATTCTGATAGTCTTATGGATGAAGTTTTAGATAAGGATCACATCCTTGAGAACTATGGTAATTATTTTATGAAGTTTTGTGGGGATATAAGATTGTGTTTGTGTAGGTAAGAATCCCAAGAATTTATCTAGGGACTTGTTTTCTTTGATATCTGCATCAAGTGGAACATCCAAGATATGTTGGTAACGCTGGATAGCAGTTTTCGCTCGCAAGGTTGCAAATGGAACGTTGAGTACACAATCTACTTGGAATCAAAGAAAATTAACCACTTCTGATCGGGTTTGTGCTCGGTTATAGAAACTGTGGCCAAGATTGTGAATGGACACCGAACCTGCTCACCGAACACGTGTTGCCTAACTACGTAAAAATCAGGTTAGTAAAATGGTAGATGCGAGGAGTTTATTGTGTAGATATTATTGTTTGTAAGGATTCAAACGGCACTTTCAACAACCGACCGATTTCGATCGACACGTGTTAGGGGATGTGATGAGGCCGACGCGCTTGACTGGAGATGGTTTTCCATAGTACCGTGAATTGGAACGCTGCGGTATCAGAAACACGACTAAGCCTTTTAGGTCTGGTCCAAATGAAGTTACGTCAATTGCGTGCGATTGGTTACACTCGGTTTTGGTGATCTGGAACTAATTTCTACCTTTGAACGAGAAGGAGCGTTTAGAATATTTAAGAAATAAGATTTTGTAGAAATTTTATTGAATAAATTAAATCTGTAATTATAATTTCATACACCCTGTACATAAGTGTTTTTATAATAAACCTACAAGGTTTTTGTTTAATTATTGTTTTATTTAATTAACTAAGCTTTAGATGCAACGCTTAATTTCTTGATATTTATACAAAACATTTTCAATATTTGGTTTCCAGATAGGCTTCAGTTAAAAGATTCATTCCTATTTAAACACACTGTATAAAGATTCAACAACAAAATTAATCCCACCTTTAGACAGCACTTTATAACGCAGCATTTGAAATTTTCGGTTTAAAATTGATTTCAAAATTTTGATGAAACAGATAAAGTAATTTTAGTGCAGACGTCCATAGAGTTCTTTATAGAAATAGAACAATTTTTATTCCGAACGGTGCTAAACTGATTTGATATTAAACGTCAAAGCTGTCGTTACGTTCTGGCGTGCGTTAATTTAAATCGTAATTAATGTTTAGTAAATTTACTTATCTACTTATTTTTAATTCCACCCATTTTTTGTAATTAAACGTGTGGTAAATGTACTAATTAAACTTAACTAGCATTTAAACCAAGGTTTAATGAAAATATTGCCACCCTACCAATTATACTTCTCAAAATTCCCTAAATTTAAAAAATTTTTTTATTTTAAAATCAATCTGAATGAAAACTCTAAATAGAAAAATAGTATAAAGAATCTGTTTCAGAAGACATTTTAGCGACTGTACTCGTCTTATAAAATGCGTCTTCTGAAACTAGTTCTTTAATATATATTTTGTATTCATAGCCCAAGATTACTGATTTCCCAATTATTCTCGATGCATGGAAGTTCCATTTCCAAGCACCGAGTGATTTTTAGTTTCCGAGGCAATAGGGAAATTTTGTTAAGTTGGTATTAGTAGACAACGAAAACAAATAGCACGTTTCAGTCAAAGCGATGTAAGAGAAAAAGTTCCGCCCTAGTGCTATCTTTTTCTGTCAGTTTTTCATTGTGTTATAAAACTGACAGAAAAGATCTTTTCTATCAGTTTTACCAACACGAACCTTCAAAAATACTCTGAATTTTAAATTATCACAAAAATCAACCTAGCCAAGCTAACCTTAAAATTTTTAATTATATGTTTGAGTTTTGTGTTTGGGTTTGTTCTGCGTGGTTTTTATCTTCTTTTTACTGCTTTTTACAAAACAGTCTTTTTCAAGACTAAATTGTTTACTATTAACTCTGTCTTCTGTAAGTATTTAAAATTGTTTTATTAAGTACCTGTAATTTATTTTTTATTAAGATATCAAACATGGCTACAGAAAAGGTTAATAATCTGTGGCTTGGGTTGACTTTTGGTGATAATTTAAAATTCAGAGTATTTTGAAGGTTCGTGTTGGTAAAACTGATAGAAAAGATAACACTAGGACGGAACTTTTTTCTCTTACATCGCTTTGACTGAAACGTGCTATTGTCAAGCAATCGGCGGGACAGTGCTACCAACTCAAATTTCTTATAAACACAAAAAACTACGCAGCTGTGAATTTATTTATTTTGAATTATTACTACAGTTACTGTTACAAAAAACAATATACCTAACTTTTTTCGTGAAGAAATTCCCGAACTCGTTAGGTAAATAACTATCACCTAACAAGTGTTCAAATAAAAAATTAAATTGAGCTGGCCGTAGAAATCGAATTAATTTAATTATTTTTACAGTGTACAATAAAGTTACTTAGGCCAGCATTATGCAAGGCATTGCTAGTTCTACTTAAGCAAATGGGTTAGCATTAATGCACGAACGTTTCTAACTTTGTGTCTCCATTTTTTGTAGATTTTTTTTCTTCGATAAAAAAAGTTATGTGTCGTTTTTAACACGATACGATGAAAATCATAATATAACAAATTCCATAACAAAATTTGAATGGAAACTGAATGTATTTCTTTATTTTATACCTTAATATTCGTGTATTCATCTGATTTTTATTCAAATCAAAACAAATATTTTTTCCCGATTTTTTCAATAAAAATAAAAAATGTCGCTAATATCATACAGAAATGCCACTGCTGATATTAGTAAGTTTCTATAACCGCTCTCAGCTCAAGTCATGAATAATATATTTTCGCGTGGGTATGGCGCGCGATTTCCATAGGATCACTGATTTCAAACGTTTCGACCCTATGATTTTTGTAACTGTAGTACTACCAGTTTCCCAGAATTTGTCACAATTGCTGCATTATACGTTTTCCCTAGGATTTTTAATGTGGGCCATGATTTCAAACTTAAAGTTTTACAGCAACTCGCTTGATTTCCTTGTTCTACGACAATTTTTTTGTGTCAATTTTATAATCGTGTTTGCTTTTAATTACTTTTACGAAAATTCATTTTAAGTATGTTTTTCTCAAGAGAAGCTGTTTTTCCTGAGGTCTTTTTAAAGTGCGCCATGATCCCAAACAAGTTTGAGAGCAACAGACTTAATTGCACTAACGCCTGCGCGTTATTGTTCATGATGACCAACACAAAAATTTTATTATATACAAGGTTGATAAGATTTATATAAAACTTGGCTGTGGAAAATAAAAATCAAAAATAAATTTATAATTTATTATAAATTTGTTTTTGTAAAAATACCCTGCACAAATAGTAAAGTAGAAAACTAGCGATAAACGTAAAAAGTTATCAGGATGGTGACAATAATAGATTTCACCAAATAAACCATGATAATGCAACCGTCGAGGAACATATTTTGTTGTCAAAACCGAATAATTTATTGAACATAATCGCGTGTTATACGCTCGTCATCGAAATAAGTATCCATTAGCTTCCAACTTTTCCACAGTATCGTCTTGATGCACAGCAACCGGAGGCAAATCCGCCAAATTCTTTGGGAAGAACTCTTTCAAGCCAATTCGTATAGAACGAGTCCATATTCGCTGTGGTCGGATGAAAATGCATCAAAAGTGTTGCGTGAGCGAACAGTAACGCCTACCCAAAACCTACCATTTCTTTAACTTCTTTCTTAAGAAAAGGTTTAAATAGTTGAATAACGCGCTGAGCACGTAACCGCCGTTAAACAGGTGCACCGCTTTCACAAGGTAGAGCTTGGACGTACCGCGTAAAGGTCTTTACGAGTGCCAACTTTATGATCGTCAAATGCAGAAACTGGTCTAAAGCAGAGATATGAGAATATCAGTTGGGAACCATTCGTATTCGTACCCTTGGAGATCCATGACGCCGATTAAGCCTGGAGGATTAAAATAAGTAACCGAGTCCAGCGTCATGCATATAAGTTTGAAGTGTGATGCGACATCGAACTTACGGTAATCGCTATCTTGAAGCTTCAAACCATTACCGCGCAATTGTTTGGAGCCCTTCTGGTGAGGATGGAATAAGCTCTACCTGAAGAAAAATTAGGCATGTGTGGAACAAACAAAACGGACTTACCCGACGCGTAACTGATTTTGCAAACTTTCGCTTGTTACGCGCCTATTACTAAACACCTCAGGCGCCATCTGACGGATTTCAAAGTATTTGTTAACGGTGTATTTGGCTCGATCTTGATCGTTATCGCACGACATCAAAATAAAGCCAGGAGTTCGTCGGTCAGTTTTGTTTTTAAAGAAGCTTTGAAAGTTTCCACCTCGTCTTTACTTATCCTCCTGATCCGCAACTTGCAAGGTGAAACCAAATTTTAAATCCATCTCAACGTGTGACGCAAGAAAATAAACAACGACATCTATCGAAACTCGGGCGAACTGTAATTAAATATTTATGTATTATTTCAAGATTGCGCAATTAATTGTGTAGGTAATTAAATGTTAATTATCCGATTGAACACAAAATACCTCGAATTTGTAAGCAGTCAATTCCCAAAAAGATACGTGGAAATCTTTGATTGTGCGCTGTTGGTGGCCACAGTTAATGAGCACAAATTAGATGAAGCGCTGCAAGTTCCCATAGCAATTTATTCACCTGACGCGGCACGTGTTGCCAGTGCCGTATTTAATTTAAAGTACCAGCTAAGAAAACTGTTTGATGGTGATGAATAATTCCGACTATTATGCTACAAGACCATCTTTCACACGTTTGTTAATAGTAAGGATGATGAGCAAACAAAATTCGATATTTGGTGACGCTTGCGTGGGAACCTGTCAGATACCGATCGTGCCGATTGCGGCCGCGCCAGAAAACTTCGAAGGATTTGTCATCCCGCGCCTTTGCCTTCAAGCTTCAGAAATCTAAAAAATTTACCCGCGCACACGGTCAACTTTCACCGAATCTAATATTGTTTATCCTAAAGATAGAAGCAAATTTCTAATATTTATGCATCAATGACCCTGTTCGGTTTTTTTTACAAATGTCAACCGATTCGGTCAATATTTCAAAAAGTCGACCCGTTCGCAATTCGATTTCGATAGGTGGCGCCAGTTAACAGAAAAATTCTTTTATGCAACGAAAAACTTTCGTTTTTTCTTTGTTCAGAGATATCGCCGTTTGTTATATAGGCGGTTGTCTAATTTGTATAATCGGTTTGCGCAACAAAAATTCGGCTTTGTTTACACTCATGAAATTTAAAACTTGGACACCACAATTTCTGTAAACAAAAGTTTGCACATTGTGAAGCGGGCTTAAGGGTATCATTTACAATTCTAACAGCAGGTAGTCTCAGCAGGGGTTATCTTATAGAAGGACTGTAGAATGAATCATTACACTAAGCACGTTTTAGAAAATAGGTAATTTACGTTGCTTACTTAATTTTTTCTTTAAAGAATATATTTGAAGGTATCGCTAATTAAACACCATAGCTCGATTAATTATCGAATCAAAATTTTGTTTAGGAAATGTTTACAAAATAAAATTAGAAATAATTTTGATTTAAAAACGTCTACAAGCAATAACTTTTAAATTAAATCAAAAACTAAACATGGTTATTTGGGTTGACTGATTATTACTTATTTTTAAATAAATCTAACCTACTAATTATTGTAAGTTATTAAAAAATCATTAAACTCTCTATTCATAATATTTAGTCCTTACAAAATGTATATTTTATGACGTTTCATTTTTTCTGTAGTTAATATAAAAGTGAAAATAAAAACTAAGGCAATTCTTATTGTCAACGTATATATTTAGTTTTTGACAAGAATTTATTACATAATTATAATTAAGATACCAAGTTATAGTTTAAAATTAAATGAAAACTTTTTTTTAAATAAAGGTATTACTATATAAATAAATATAAGAAATCAATAATGGGTGTGACCTCCATTATTATTGATACATTCTTGGAGGCGTCTGCTCATTGACGCTATCAAGGTATCAATATAATTAATATTAATCGTTTCCCATGCGGTATCAATGGCTGCAATTAGTGCATTACGGTTTACTGGTATAAAATTTGGCCCTTGTTGTCTTCGGATAACAGCAAGTATTCGAGCCCAAACATTTTCGATAATGTTAAAATCTGGGCTTTTGCTGGCCAGGGTAACAGCTCCAAGTTATTTTCTCGTATCCAATTGCGCACAACCCGCGAAGTATGAATAGGGGCGTTGTCCTTTAACAACAAAAATACATTATGAAAATGTTAATTCAACAGATCCCGAACTATTTTTGGAGAAAGTATAGTGAAATAAGAATACTTACTTGTTGGAAAATATAATCTTCGTCTGGATAAAACACTTCGACTGAAGGTTTCATAATAGTTTCCAAAATATCTAAATACGCAGCAGAATCAAGACGTCCATCGATAGCCCAACAAACTCCTGGACCCGCGCGCTAACCCAACCCCACACATTCACAGAAAAATAACCACTTCGTTTTTTAGGACATATGTGATTATTTTCGTAACGAGTTCCTTCCATTCTAAAAACTTTTAGTGGTCCATCGTTGCGGCTATTGAACGTTTTTCGTCGCTAAAAATCACTCGATTCCAAAATTCCAAAGGTTCGTTCACATATCGCCTTGCAAATTCCAGACGACGTCTCATATTTTCGTCACTGAGAACTTCTTTCGCAGCAGCATTATACTTCTTTATTCCCATCTCCTTTAATCTTTTTGTGCAGTTATACGGCATCCGGGAAAATGTGTATCTGCTATAGCCCTGGAGTATGTAGCAAATGGTTGTTCTGTTACGTAATGAAACAACTCGAGATCTTGAGCACGTGTAGATACTTTAGGTCTACCACTTCCGATGGCTCTTTCCAAAGTGTGTTCAAGATTCCATTTTACTCGGTAATGCCCTACGGTGCTTTTTGGTATATCTAACATACGTGAAATTTCACGCACGCTACGGCCCGCCGCTAATTCCGAAACAATCCGCGCTTTCAAATCAGCACCGAGATGAGGTGGCATTTTCACAACACTTGAAATTTTAAACTAAAATGGAATTTACATTTCTTACTTTATTTATTGGTTCACACTACCCCTTCTCAAACAGTAGGTAATTGTTTATTTATTACATACTTCTAATGACCAATGTAACAACCCTTAGAGCAATATGACTCAAAGGAAGTAAATTAAACAAGCAAGGATATTCTATTGTTATTGAAACTTATTCATAAAGTAAAGCCATTTCCTTATAATGCTAATGGACAGGATTTTCTTTTAAGTATTAAGATTACAATAGAGGACTTATAAACTTTCGAAAATATCTAATTATAAATATTTACACTGCAATTGCGCTTTTTCCTTAATAATTTCTTAGCAATAACATACACGTTCTTGGTTTTAAGTTGTCATAAATTTGATATGATATAAATTTGTGTTTCTAATATTACATCACAAACTAATCTTTATTCGCCAAAAATTGTTGCTTAAGTTGTAAAGCTTCGTACACACCTGAACAACAAACCGAGCAACAAACATAACAACGAACCGAAAGTCAAACAGAACGACAAACGATCTTTTATGATTTCCACAATCCGAACAACAAACGGAACGTTTGTGCTGTTCCCATAATTATTTTCAGTAGTTTTCAGTTCATATATTTATTATTGAGAAGAGAAAATTGCGGAAAACAAGAAGATAGTGCCAACCAAATTTTTACGCACAAAGAAGAGTAAAAATTATAATTTACTTCGCTTTTTTTTTATTTTGGAAATTTCCCGCCCAAATGATGCTAATAGGGACATCATTTTTTTCTTGCATTCTTAAACACTGATTAATTTAAAACATTTTTCTTCTGTCAACTCCATAATATTACCTAAAACACAACAAACCCACAAAAGGGAGGACAAAATAAATAATTTAATTCTCCCGCATAAGTTTGTTCGCCGTTTTGTTTAGATTCGTCCAAACCTGCAAACGCATTCGCGCGCATTTTCTTTGATGTCGGAGAAAAACCGACAAGTTGCGGAACGCCGCAAACCGTTCGTGGAACAATCAGGACTTGCGAATCTGTTCTAAAATTCGTACGTAGCACCGTCCAAATTAATGTTCCGATTGCCGTTCGGTTCGTTGTTCTGTTTGTTCCTCGGTTTGTTGTTCAGGTGTGTACGAAGCTTTACAATAAGCATATTAATATGAACTATATCTTATGAAAGGAGAGTTATGTAACTATAATTAACGACTTAACGTTACGTTAGTAGATTCCATTTACTACTTACACATATTTTCTTGGAACATTCGATAATTAACTATCGGGATATGATGACCCTATACTTCGCAGGTTGTGCGCAACTGGATACAAGCAAATAACTTGGAGCTGTTACCCTGGCCAGCAAAAAGCCCAGATTTTAACATTATCGAAAATGTTTGGGCTCGAATACTTGCTGTTATCCGAAGACAACAAGGGCCAAATTTTATACCAGTAAACCGTAATGCACTAATTGCAGCCATTGATACCGCATGGGAAACGATTAATGGGGGTATATTGATACCTTGATAGCGTCAATGAGCAGACGCTCCAAGAATGTATCAATAATAATGGAGGTCACACCCATTATTGATTTCTTATATTTATTTATATAGTAATACCTTTATTAAAAAAACGTTTTCATTTAATTTTAAACTATAACTTGGTATCTTAATTATAATTATGTAATAAATTTTGTCAAAAACTAAATATATACGTTGACAATAAGAATTGCCTTAGTTTTTATTTTCACTTTTATATTAACTACAGAAAAATGAAACGTCATAAAATATACATTTTGTAAGGACTAAATATTATGAATAGAGAGTTTAATGATTTTTTTTAATAACTTACAATAATTAGTAGGTTAATGAATTATTTAAATGATAAGATGAATATGGCTGCGAAGAACCAAAAAACAAACAACAAATGGGCAATAGAAAACAAAACAGAAGAACTTTAAAAAATACATGCAAGCACTACAAGATGAGATGGAAAAACAACAATGCCAGAATATAGAAGAAGAATGGACTAGTATAAAAATAGTATATTGAAAGCATCGGAGAAAACAATTGGCTATAGAAAGCAAAGTAGAAAGGAGTGGTTCGACGAGAATGCAGAACAATAATACAAAGGAAGAGAGAAGCCAGGCTGCGATGGATGATTTCAAACCTCAATGGACAATGAGAAATACAAAGAAATAAGAAGACAAGTTGTAAATCTTTGCAAAAATAAAAGCAACAGTGGATGGAGGAGATGATGACAGACATAGAAAAAGCACATAAAACTCAAGAGACCTTACAAAAATAAAAGAGCAGAAGTATACTAGAAGAATTGTTACTAGAGGAATGAAAGACAAGACCGGAGAAATGAAATACGAGGAGGAAGAAATTAAAGGTATATGGAAGGAATATTTCGAGAAATTGCTTAAAGAGATGGATGAGAGAAATAGAGTCAATAGAATACCATTACTAGAAGAAGAAGAAGTAAGAATAGAGGAGCCAATATACGACGAATTTAGCAAGACCTTGGCATCAATGAAAACGGAAGTCACCCGGCGTAGACAATATAAATACGGAGTTGATGAAAATGGGAGAAGAGACAATGTTAGAAAGAATGTACCAACTGATGATTGCAATATGGAGAGAGGAGAAGATGCCGGCAGAGTGGAGTATGGCAGAGATCATTCCAATTTACAAGAAGGAGACATAAAGGAATGTAATAATTATAGAGGTATATCCCTTAACAACAGCTATAAGGCGCTAACCAAAATGATACACAAAAGACTACAAGATCATATAAATAGCGAAATAGGTGACTATCAACAAGGATTCCGGCCTGGTAGATCTACGATAGATGCAATGTTTGTGGTGACCCAAATAATGGAAAATGCTATGAACACGACATAGGATTGAGATGTTGTTCGTTGACTTCAGACAGGCATTTGATCGAGTTAAGAGGCCATTTAATAAGAGAAATGGAGGAAATGAAAGTACCTGCAAAATAATACGTTTGATTCAGATGACAATCAGAAACACAACAGCGGTAGTCAAAACTATGAAAGGTCTGACCAAAGAATTCACGACGAAAGCGGGAGTGAGACAAGGTGATGCACTGTCTGCCGATCTGTTTAACATTGTGTTGGAGGGCATTGTAAGAAAACCAAGTGCACTGGGACAATAATGAATAGAAATGTACAGATAGTTGCTTTTGCTGATGACATCGTAATAATAGCAAGAACGCATAGAGCTTTGTGGAGGTATTTGTGAAATTGGCAAAGAAGCAAAAAGAGCAGGACTTGAAGTGAACGAGTCGAAGACAAAACTCATGAGGTGCCACAGAGGAAGAATAGAACCAAGAGAGGCAGTAACAATTCAAGAATACAACTTTGAAGAAGTGAGAACTTTTAAATACTTGGGCATACAATAAAGGACAATGGTGAAGAGAAGAGTGGTTAAAGATCGAATAATGGCGGGAAACAGGGCTTACTATGGAAACAAAAAGCTATTAATGAGCAAACACATACGGAAAGAGACAAAGATCAAGATGTATAAGACCCTGATAAGACCCGTAGTTACATACGGGACGGAGATATTGTGCTTGACAAAAGAGAGGAAGATAAACTGAGGATATTCGAGAGGAAAATAATGAGGAAGATTCTGGGAATGAAGAAAGTAAATGACGAGCAACATAGAGTAAGAACAAACAATGAAATAGAACATGAACTGGAACGGAAACATTGTGCGACACATTAAAGCATTGAGATTGGGCTGGTTCGGCCACGTGATGAGAGCACAAGAGAATAGATCAATCGGTTGTGTGATGAGATGGAGACCGGATGTTGGGAGACCGAGGGAAGACCAAGGTTAAGATGGTTAGACGAAGTAGAAAATGACCTAAGAACTTTGAAGATAACAGATTGGAAAGCGAAAACTCTAGATAGAAATTGTTGAGGAATCGTGGAAGGGGCGAAACACACAAGAACTATAGAAAGAGGGAAGAAAAGATGATTGAACTCAAAAGTGGAAAATAGGACTAATCCACCCTGGAAAATGGATTTGAAAGCGTCCAGAGACGTGGCGATATTTCTTTGAAATGAAGTGCCGACATTTATATAATTAGCAGGTTAGATTTATTTAAAATAAGTAAAATAATCAGTCAACCAAAAATAACCATGTTTAGTTTTTTGATTTAATTTAAAAGTTATTGCTTGTAGACGTTTTTTAAATCAAAATTATTTCTAATTTTATTTTGTAAACATTTCCCTAAACAAAATTTTGATTCAGATAATTAATCGAGCTATGGTGCTTAACTTAGCGATACCTTCAAATATTATTCTTTAAAGAAAAAATTAAGGCAACGTAAATTACCTATTTTCTAAAACGTGCTTAGTGTAATGATTCATTCTGACAGTCCTTCTATAAGATAACCCCTGCTGAGACTACCTGCTGTTAGAATTGTAAATGATAATTTTAAGCCTGCTTCACAATGTGCAAACTTTTGTTTACAGAAATTGTGGTGTCCAAGTTTTAAATTTCATGAGTACATACAGGTCGTCAGATTATATAAATGTCTTTCTGTAGAATTCCACATTGCCAATCATATAAAATTGGTGACGAGATTAAAACTATACCTTATCCTTCAAGTAAAACAGTCAATTTTTTTAAAGAATAAGGATGATATACTATATCTCCAAAATGAACTAGGTATGCATTGAAATTGATCATTTTAAGGAGACTAATAAACAAGAATATTTTGATTACTAGTTTTTGAACTTGAAACTAGTGGCAATATGTAAATTACGGTAATAACTAGATTCTGCCAATTTTAATAAAATGTATGATCGTCTGTGGTTCCATAAACGAAAGTTCGGAAATATTTGATAAATAGAAAATTTGGAAGAGCTTAATATTCCCTGATCGACAAGCAGAGTCCACTTCTTCATCTTCAATTTATATATTTGAAGACTTTCAATCAATAGTTTCTTCCATCACATTCCTTTTTACTTATATTTTGGTCCTAGCCCATGAATTAATTGAACTGATATTTTGAGTTATGAAGTGAGGCAAAGGGAAAAATTGCTCTTAACAGCCCGGGATATTCGATCGAAGGTTGACATTAAGTTGAGCATAGGTAAGGTCCTAATTTAAGGGCTTCTTTGAATGTTCAGAGTTGTTGATGGCAACCCCAGTGATGACTGGCCTGAACATACACCTATGATAGAGCGAAGCCGGAACGACTTCGCGAGCCGGAAAACGACCGCTGGGAATGGCGGTTCAGCAACTTTAGCGTTGACAAACTCTAGACTAAAGCTACCAACTAACCAACTCGAGCGTATTCTGCCCACTTTCTGTTCGACTCTCCTATTGCAGTTCTAGTACTTCCTGACACATTATCGTGGGAAGTCTCAGTGAAGATTATGTGTTGAGGTGCACCTGGCGGTTGGTCACTGAATAGTACTGGCTTGCGCGCAACACTGAGGGACCGACGAGAACCGGTTGGGGCTCATTGATGGCTCATTGACGTTTTAGCTTATTACAGCAGCTTTCCCATAGCACCTATCACGTTGTTGTCAGTTATCGCCCGTGGTTGAGAGGTTCTATCTCTTTGTCTCTGCCTCGAAGAAGCGGCCCCCTATACCTGATGCATCGTTGGGTCCTCTGAGCCTTACGGATTGTCAGCAACTAAGCCGGGGTTGGAATACTTAGATGCTGACCCTGTCGTCCAGGGTTGATTTATAGTAGCTGCTGGTATGGCGATTTACTGGTAGACGTCCGTAAAGCTCGATCAAGCTGCTGCGAGCGCACAAATGTTGAATCGATGAATAATTTATTACGCGTATTCTCTTATGTTGACAAACTTGCTTTATCTGAGACTAGTTCGTTGCTTCGGCCTTCGCGTAAGTGCTGTTATGCGACTTAGTATTGCTGCATATTAAGAAAAGTGAATACATTTCGAGTTATTTATTATTTTGATGAAGTTTTAATTAAAACTTTGGGGGATCGCTACAACTACTCCCGGCCCAGTGATGTATTTGTCATCGCGGATGTAGGTCTCTGCGATGTGTCCATACATTTATCCGAATCTAAGTGGAAAATGTACTCGCCTTCCAGAGTGTGAGGTGTTATTCCTACTTCAGAAGTTTGTGTTGTCGCAACTGTTGTACTCGGCAATGTTTCCAATGTTGAGGTTGTACTATGCGGTTTCATACGTTGTCTATTGACATTGTTTGTTCTGCGGTTCTTAATCCAAAGTTTATTTGTTTTCGGTTTGGATTTGTATGGTTGTTCGAGCGATGATTACGCAACATCTGTCAAACGACCGTTTCCAGGTCCTAGAAGTAGAAGTAGTTTGTTCCCGCCGTGAGGGAGAGTCTCAAAATCTTATCGTAACTCTTCAACGTAGGTTATGGGATTTACGGATCCTACTTCTTTGGGCTAAAAATTTGGAAAAATTAAGTTCAGTTCAGTTGCGGATGAATGTAGGTTGTCTCCCCATGTTGCTCGGATACCTAGTAAGATTGTTGCTAAGCATTATCGGTAGATTGTTGTTCTTGTGGCACCAAATTGCACTTTTAGTTGGCGGTGGAAAAGTTCAACCATGCGTAGTTCAAAGTTTTTGATAAAGCCACGATGTCAATATGTACGGAAAACAGTTTTCTACTCGGCAGAGAAAGGTTCACTCTATACAGTTTTCAAATAAAAATTCCTAAGTCATGTCGTTCCAGTCAAAAATTTTTAAAGTCGAAGATGGCATCTGTGGCTGTCAAAATGCTTAAGCTCTTCTTAATATCCGATATCTTTTAAACCGGCTAAAGAATTTAAAATTTAGCAGTCGATAGACCAAGATTTATCTCTATACAGTTTTTAAATATAAGGTCCAGTCGAAAAAATATTTAAAATCTAAGATAGCAGCTGAAGTGGTTCAAAATGTTTAATCGTTTGCTTGATAACGATATTCGGAAACCGAAGAAATAGGAATTCAAGATTTTACCAGTTTGTAGAGAAAGGTTCATTCTATACAGTTTTCAAATAAAAATTCCTAAGTGATGTCGTTTCCAGTACAAAATGTTCAGTAGAAGATGCACTTGTAGCTGTCAAAATGCGTAAGTTTGCTTTTGAACCCGATATCTTTGGAACCAGAGGAGATAAAGATTCGAGATTTTACAAGTCGATAGAGAAAGATTGATTCTATAACAGCTTTACAAATAAAAAAAGTCCTTGCCATGTCGTTTTCAGTCTAAAAATTTTCAAAGTCGAAGATGGCATTTGTGGCTGTCAAAATGCTTAAGCTCTTTAATATCCCATATCTTTAAACCGGAGGTAAAAAGGATTTAAGATTTTAGCAGTCGATAGACAAAGGTTCATTCTATACAGTTTGAAATAAAATCCAGTCGAAACATTTTAAAATCTAAGATCGCAGCTGAAGTGGTTCCAATGCATAATCGTTTGCTTTACAACGATATCTTCGGAACCGGAAGAGATAAAAATTTAAGATTTCATCAGTCGATAGAGAATGGTTCATTATATGTTTTCAAATAAAATTCTTAAATCATGTCGTTTCCAGTACAAAAAATTGTCAGTAGAAGATGCACTTTGTAGCTGTCAAAATGCGTAAGCTCTTTTGCTTTTGAACCCGCTATCTTTTGGAACCAGAGGGAGATAAAGATTCGAGATTTTATACAAGTCGATAGAGAAAGATTATTCTATACAGTTTACAAATAAAAAGTCCTTAAGCCATGTCGTTTTCAGTCTAAAAATTTTTAAAGTCGAAGATGGCATCTGTGGCTGTCAAAATGCTTAAGCTCTTCTTAATATTCGATATCTTTAAAACCGGAGAATTTAGCAGTCGATAACATTCTATACAGAACA